>CM021104.1:456598943-456792777 GCA_007115665.2 Sequoiadendron giganteum | reverse complement strand
AATGCCATCTAAAGTATGTTTTAGGTCAAACCAAATACAAAATCCTTGTGGGTTTTTGTCAAGGAACCTATGGTTAAAATTTTGAAAAAACGAAAATTAGGGTTTTACACCCCTATTTTTATGGAAACCCTAAAAAATAGGACCTTCCCGGAAATGATTGAAAATAATTCTGATAGGATTAATTGCCTTCACGATCACACTGATCAAGTCAAAATTATCAAAAATTATGTTTTACTCTGGTGGGTCTATTTCTATTTTTCGGGAACAAAGTTAGGAGCTCCGCAGCCATTAATGGCAGATTGGCCAGTACCAGGTGCTGAAAGCTAAACCTCAAAAGCTTCAACGAAGAAACCATGGCGGAAAAGGATGAAAATGATGGCGTTCAACGAAGGAGATTCTCAAAACGGAAAAGGCCAAAATTTGGCTAAGTCTGGAAGGTGCACGTTTTGTCTACCAAGGCAAAACACAGTCTACAGTGGTTAAAAGCGCCCCTCTTGAAGAAAGGCGCCCTTGAACCTCAGAGGGCAAATCAAATCATCTGGCATTGTCAAAACAGTCATCCTCTTCACTTTCATACTAGCTCGACAACGAAACAATCAGCAAGATCATCTGATTCAGGGATCATTGACCAACCGTCAGCGAAGTATGGAGGATCCATTGACGACAGAAGTGCCAAATCAGAGAGCTTCAAGGTAAAAGCGCCCCTGCTAGCCAGGGGCGCCCCTCAGTTGCAGACATCAGATGAATCCAGAAGTTGCAGCTCTATACATGATATCTTTCCAGCTTCCTCCCGGCTACGTGATCAATCTAACAGCAAGTCCATAAGACACACCAGACGATCACAAGATGAGATCAAGCAGAAAAAGGGCAAATTTGAAAAACTGGAAAGATAAGCCAGAAAATGGCTAAGGCATGGCTAAAAGCGCCCCTCTCAAGGAAAGGCGCCCTTTCCTAAAGGTATCCAGATTTAGCCAAAATCTTCACTACCTCCTAGGATGACCTTCTCGGCTATGACCTATCTCGTCAACGAGACTATCAGCAAGAACTTCCGACAAATCAATCGACTGATGGAGAAGGTCAAAGACTGGCAGTCCACAACCAAGATGAAACCAAGCAAAAGCTAAAAGCGCCCCTGCTGGCCAGGGGCGCCCTTTAGTTTGGAAGCCCAAAACTTGCCAGCTTCCACTGCAAAGTCAGGCATCGTGAACAAGACTGAACCAGCTACCCGACGCATCGTCAGGCAGAATCATCTGATTCATCAAACATCGGGAACGTCAGATCAAAGCAAAAAGGGTCTGAAAAGGTCAAAACGAAGAACGAGTCAGTGAAAATTGACTAAGGCATTGTCAAAAGCGCCCCTTTCAAGAAAAGGCGCCCTTCTTTCTGGAGACCTAAACTCAGTTTTCTGAGCTAACCTCTCCCAGGCATATCTAATCACATTGATCCTGCCTCAACAACAGAACTGTCAGATACTGCTCGAGATCAACTGAGCAACCTGAATCGAAGATCAAACAGGAGCACTTCAGCTTGCAAAATAGGCAAAAAGATCAAACTCAAGGTTGGACGCCTAAAGGAAAGTCAAACAGAAATGTTGACTTGAGTTAGCAAATTTGGAGCCAAAAAAGAGAAAAACACTCCACAATCAGTGGAAATCATCTTTTGGAACTCCAAATCAGGCCTGAATGATGAGTTATCTTCCATACTTTGTGGATCTTAACCCTAATTGCCTTATATTCATGCTAGGCGTCCCTTTCCTCATTATTCTTTTTGCAGGTTGAAGGATAAAACATCAAGTAGCTCCCAAGAACAAGTTTTCAAGATCTGGCAGGGGTTTTGAACGGATCTTCAATATTTTTGAAGATCATTGGCAGTAAAAGCATTCTTCTCCCAAGATTGCTTCCAGAGACAGATTATTGCAAAGTGGCAGTTTATAACTTCCAATCCATCTTCTGTCTATTTCCTCTACTTCTGTCTATATTTCTTTTGCATGTCACAGGAAACGACAGATTTTCACAGATCTGACCAACTGGGTATGATCAGCACAGCTTTTTCAACAAAACCCACATGGTAGATTTTTTCAGAAAAAGTAGCCCTGCTGCCCCTATTTTTTAGGGTTTCCGGAAAAAGTCATAATATTGAAAAACGGACAAACTGGGTTTGTTTGGCTCTGAAGCACGAACAAAACCCATGTGTTAGATTTTTTCGAGAAAAATCACTTTCTGGTGCCCTTGCTGCCTCTGCCACCGAAGGGCTCTTGCATGTCAAAGAAAAACTCGTTTTTTCGAATTTCTGACGATCTGGGTCTGTTTAGAAAATCATTCTTAACAAAACCCATGTCTCATATTTTTTCGTAAAAACTACCCCCGGCGAGGCTATTTTTAGCAGTTCCAGAAAAGTGTCAGAACAGGGTCAAGTGCCCAGTCAATATTCAAGGTTTTCAGAATGCAGTACTCTCAGGTACAATACAAGACCAAAACAGTCTTATACCATGATTACCTGAAAACGACTGATACAGACTTATGGCAGAAAAATCCAGAGGTCAGTTCTGAAGACTTGGAGGGCATGAATCAAATCACATTGCAGAACATCGAAGAATCCGGTTTGTTTCAAGCAGCATCTATTCCAATCACCTTACAAAGCATCGAGCTTGTAATTGCTTGCACTAAGCATTACAACCCGACTACAAGAGAGATCCTGTCAGTTGACGGGAGGGTGATTTGCAGCTTGAAGCCGGTAGACATAGAGACTTGTTTTGCAATTCCACCATGCCCTACCAAGAAGGTCATATCAGTGACAGAATGCGAAAAGGCATTCGAGGCTTCAAAAGACAAGTGTTCGCTTATAATGGCTGAACATTGGCTGAAAACAAAGAGAAATAGCTTGCCCAGATTAGTTGGTAGAGGAGAATTCAAAGACGAGTACGGAGTGCTAATCACCCTACTCAGCAGAGTCACTGGACAAGAGGAGGGAAAATCCTTCCAGCCGTGGATGTTCTACATTATTGGCAAGATAATCAGCAGAAAAGAACGTTACGACTGGGCCTCCCTGATCAGTGACACACTCCACCAACAATTCACCGGATTTCTAGAAGAGCACCGTTTCCACATGTGTTCATACCTGGTCTACCTGATAGCCTTCCAAGGCGATTTCAGAACATTAAACACTGTGGGAACCCTGGGTGTGCAAAAGGTACAAGAATACTTTCCTCGCTTGGAGTTCACTCTAGCGGAAAGACATTTCAAAAGGATAAATGACCTTTTTACTATGCACACCGTGCACGAGCTAGACCATGAGATGCACGTGCGTATTTCACCAGCAGCTAAGGCAGCAATGGTGGACTGGGCGGATTGGTTCATACAATTCCCCACTTTCACCTACATACGCGTGTATGGCTATAATGGCCACCCCGCCATGATGCCACGTTACCCCTCAGATAGGGTAGTGTTCATGGAATTCCTGAGGCAATTGGCCGATGTTCACTCTTACCTTCGCGTAAAGAAAAAGGCTGCAGTGAACTTTCCTCTTCAGATGGGACTCTACAGATGCAGAACAGCAGCTGATGCAAGGTTGATAAGCCAAGAAATAGTGAGATTTAATCTCAAGTACCTCATCGACAGGAGGCCATCCTATGACCCCAGAGGCATCTTCGCAGCTCACCTTGAGCAAAGATCATCACATGAACCTTTCATGGAAGATTTTTGGGTCAACTGCGAGGATGAGTTCGAAGTGAGAAGAAGGAACCATAGCAGATTCAAGCTCTCGCAGATTGCAGAATTCATGTCAGAAGACATCGAGGGCTTATCTGAAGATGAAGGAGAAGTTATTCTTTCTTCCTTCTTCACGGGTCTAGTGGATTCACAACCACTCGGCAAGGTAGACTGGTACGCGAAAGAGAGTACGTCTATTGAGGAAAGAACGGGTAGAGTAGTTCGACACAGTCAACTCTACCTGGACAGTAAAAGGACAAGGAAGGTAGTACTTCCCCGATCAGAGCCGCCAGCGGTTCAGTCTACACTACCTTCCACGTCTAGGAGGAAACCCAGACAGAAGAAGATGAGCTTTCCTCCAGAAGGAATGCGGATGTCAGGAAGCACATGGGGGAGAAAAGGAATTGCCAGCACAAGCCGGCAAGAGGTACAGGTGGAGACAGCCACCAATTTGCCTGAGACAGTTGAGACCGCTGCAACTACACAAGAACCAGTGATTGAAATAATCGCTGTAGAGATGGAAACCATTGTAGAAGAAGTTGTAGCAGAAGCGGTGCCAGTGATAGAAACAGAGCCACCAGCTTCACCACCATCACAGAGGTCACAAAGTCCTATTGATTTGGACTCGCCACCACGAGACATTGCCACGGCACAGTCTCGTTCTTCTAGCATTCAGGGGACCTATGTTCCTCCTCCCAGCGATGCTAGCCGAGATTCTATCTGGCTGGAAAGCTCGCTTGGGAGGAAGAGGGAGAGGCCTTCTTATCAGCTTGACTTCTCTGAATTCCATCATGTCCCACAAGACATGCCGGTAAAGAAGTTGAAGAAGCAGACGCATGTAGAAAAGAATGCAGAGAACGAGGTTATCATAGAGACTGCTGCCCCACCTGAAGACAAAGATATACATAATGTGAGGGTTGAGGATTTCACGCTTTCAAAGGTGAACCTTGGAAAGACCACTCGACAGGTGGAGGCAGACCTTCTTGGAATTGCCTCGGCGAGTGTCAAAGAAAGGATGACAAAAGATGGACAAGACAAAGCAGCCTTGAAGGCTGAAATCCGTCAGCTAAAGTTGTACATTTCTAGTTTGATACATGACACTCCAAACTCCTCGGCTTTGCCTCAAGGACTGTTGGATCTCCCAGCTGAAAGGAACCATCATCAGTTGATTACATACGGTAAACACTTGAGACGTCAAGTGGATGAGTTTGTTGTCAAAGGGCGGTGTGTGTTGACAGAAGCATATCAGCTGAGAGACAGAGCACATGGACTTCGATCAGAAATCCAGAAGTCAGATATAAAGGCAGCTCAAGAGAGGCCGAGAGAGGAGGTGACAGTTGCTGATTTGCAACAAGCATATGAATCAGTTACGACCACAGAAAATAAGCACCATCTCTTTGAGTGGAAAGAACAGGTGGCATACAAGGTGAGAGCCTATGATGCCAACTCTGTGGAGCTGATTGACTATAGACGCTTCGTCGCCAATATTATCAACTTCGCAAGAACGTTGGTAATATCCTTCCCGGAGTTAGAATATCAGCGGGAAGGAGGAGAATATGTGGAACTTGAAACCGTGCAGACACGATTCCAGGATGTCATCCGATCTTCATTCCTTGAAGATCCCAATGGCTGCAAATTAGCCAAAATTGCAGCCATGTCTGTCCAGTTAGATGAAGCAGCTGCCCAATGCATAACCTATCATCAGCAGCTTACGACGGGTGAAGAAATGCTTAGACGCCACATAGTCATCTTGAAGAGCATTAATTGCCCGGAGGCCGAAGAGGTCAATGACTGGATAGAGACTTTGTTGACCAGTGGTGAAGAGGTGTAAAGCACCAAGGGAGGACGTCCTACCCTCCAAATAGCATTAATGATGACTGAAGTCAACTTGATGCCTCTTTCCAAGTTGACTCCAGATCTCCACAGATCATGCATGTCAGATCCCACTAATCTAGGATGTCTATTTGACTCCCACGATTTGTGGATCTTAGATCTCCTCAAAAGGTGGATGTCTATTTGGAGACACATTTGTAACATAAGTTCACTTTTAGTTAGGTGTCAGTCAACTGAGGTAGACTTCCAGTTTGACTTTTGTTTAGTTTCAGTTAACTGAAGTAGATTTCCAGTTAACTGTTTGCTCACCTACTTTTAGACATAGAATAATATCTTGCTGATTGGCAAGAACTGTTTGTTAACTCAAGGAGATTTTAGGGTTGCCTACTCCTTTGAGTTCCTATAAATAAGAGCCTTAGGTTCTTTATTTGTTTAACCTTTATTTGCTAGCAAAATTGCTGCGCCACTGTTGCCAGAGTTCGCTTGTTTATATCTGTTCACTCTTGGATGAGAGTTCGTTGGTTGATCGCAATTGTGCATGATTTCGTGCCTTTGCTGTCCCGACCTTTGTAATTCTTTGAAGAATCTTAAAGAAATAAATCAGATGGTGCAAGCTTGATTGATCTAATTATTTGAGTTATTCAAAGTCTTGTTTTTAAATAGTGCATTGTTTCAATCTCCTCCTTGGACAGGTGTCGTCGCCTCCTTGGATATTTTGTCATCAATCATTATCGTTTGATGTTGTTTAATGATCTTTCTTGCAGCCTAGACTTTGGACAGGTGTCGTCACCTCCTCGGGAATCCTGTTAGAAAGGCCATCGTTCCTTGTTGTTTCCAGTGAGCTGCTTCCAAGCCTATACCTCGGATAGGGGTTCCTCCTCCTTGGCAAGTCTCAGATCCAGTTTACCGTAACGAGTGTTTGCTTGTATCGAGCCCTATCTTGGTATATATCCGAAGGTTCAGAGCCTCGGCCATATTCCATTGAGACGGAGGATTCAAGTGATCCAACCATACCATTTCGCTCCTACGCCCTCATGCTCTGTTTATCTTGAGGAGGTAGGATAGTTTAGAAGCTTAGTTAGTCGTAGTTAAGATCTGCGGAAACCAGAGAAAAAGCTTAGCTATGGCGCATTGGTTTATGCACCCTTGTGTCCTGCCGCTGAGTAAAAAAGATAGGAAATCTAAGTACACCCCTTTTTTACAGTAGAAAATCAGCAAAGAGAGATCTTCCTCTCTATAATCCGAAGAGCATGTACTAACACACTTGCAATAGCTGTCCGTTTCCAGTAAGCACTCCAGAGGTGCTAATTGAAACGCCAACAAGAAGCAAATACTAAACAGTAACTAAATACAACATGCTAGGCTTTCCTCTTCCCTAGTCTAGCAACAGCTAGGGAAGAAGGGGTGGGTCCTCTAGTCCTCCCGCGTGTGTGTGGTGGTGGTGGCGGTGGCGGTGATCGCACTCGCGGTGCTACTGCTACTGGCAACTCGGTTGGCATGGAAGGCTGTGTTTGTGGCTTTGGCTGAATCTCATCCATATCCTTAGGAATGTCCTCCAACCCTACATCTCTTGATGCACCCACATCCTCCATTGCTTGTGTCTCAAAGTCAAGGATCTCGTCCGCGCTAAACAATGGAGGTTGCTCATCTCGCCTTGTCCAATAACTATAAGGATCTATTTCATCTAAATAAATAGGATCCATTGATTTTTCTTCTACTCTCTTTGTGTGCAACTGAAGGTTGTATTGCACAAAGACAAGATCATTGAGGCGCTTTTGTGCTAACTTGTTCCTCTTTTTCGTGTGAATGGACTCGAACAAGCTCCAATTGCGCTCACAACTGGGTGCACTACAGGGCTGACATAATATGCGGAGGGCAATTTTTTGAAGATGTGGGGTTTTTCCACCAAAGCGCTGCAAAATAAATAAATATTGAAGAGTTAGAAAACAAAGTCAAAGACTCAAAAGTCAAAACACATTTTATCAAATTATAAGATGCATGTGAAATAAACTTAAAAGTTAAAGACTCCCAATTTTATACCTGGTGGCAGAGTGTTTCTTCCTCTAACAGTGAGCTTCGAAGAAAAGAGAGTACCAGTTGCTTCCCTGTACATATCCAACTTGTTGACGATGTGGTCTCTCGCTGCAACCTCGGATTCCATCCTCTGAAAGCATGTCATGAGCCCCTCCATAACCTCTCCATTAGGATTAGAGAAGCTCTCTGAGAGTATATAAGAAGGGTTGAGGAAGTACCCTGCTGCATGGATGGGTTGGTGGAGTTGATTGTTCCACCTCCTATCAACAATTTCCCATATGGGATCAAATTTCAGGCTGTCCCCCATGTAGTAACTTTTGATAGCCTCTTTGGCCCTATCAATGGCCTCATACATATATCCCATGGGGTTTTGATCCCCATATACCAAGCAAAGGACTCTTACGAAGGGCTCCGACACCTAGATTAGAAATACAAAAAGATCAAAGTTAGAAATTTATAATAAAAGGCTTAAAGTTAAATAAAAAAATATATATATTTATATTCAACTTGAGTTTAAAATTAAAATCAAAGTTTTGTAGTTACCTTCACGATCTCTATAACTTTTTGTGCAAACAAGGGGTCGAAGACTATTGTAGCAACTCTCTCTCCATTGGGCTTCTTTGAATATGAGGAGTCATTCCATGCTTGATTCACAAACATTTGTTTTAACGAGCCCAAAGAATCCAAAATTCTTTGCAACGTTATGAAAATCGTTGCAAACCTTGTGGCACCTGGTCTCACCAACTCCTTCCCCTGCGTATGATCTCTCATCAAGCTAAGAACCCAAGGGTGATTGTAGATAAATTTTCTGATGCTCCTTGCATCATCTACAATTGGTGCCACCCAAACAAGTTTGCCTATGTCCTCCAAAAGAAGGTCAAGGCAATGAGCCGCACAAGGTGACCAAAAGAGTGATGGATGTCTAATCTCAAGCATTCTTCCTGCTGCCACATACACTGTTGCATTATCTGTGATAACTTGCACCACATTAGCAATTCCCACCTCCATCACAACTTCTTCCAACAATGTACACAATGTATCTGCAGTTTTTATCCTGTTGGAAGGATCCATCGACTTCCAAAACAAAACTCCACCTTTGCAAGCAACCAAAAAGCTAATGATGGTGCGGTTTCTGTCATCCGTCCACCCATCAGAAAGAATGGAGCAATCATATTTCTTCCATTTATTTTTTTGTTCTTCAACCACTTGCATTGCCCTTTGGGTTGCATTTGTGAGCAACCTGCAGGTACAAAGTAAAATAATTAAATAAGTACAAAATTGTAAGTTTTCAACAAAAAATAGCTTGAATTCAACATAAATAATAAATTATAAATTAATTTGATTTAAAGAACATAAACTTAGCATAAAATTTAAGTTGACTTAGAATTACCTCACACTCAAATCTTTGCGAGAAGGTGGCTTGTAGCCTTTTCCCGCAACTGTCAATGCAATGACCGTATTGTGCCAATAGGGACTACTCGTCACATTAAATGGTATGTTATTGAAATACCAAAAGTCAACAAATGCCAAGTTAGCATGTTGATGCACCTCCTTGTTCCATCATGTAGCCTCCAATGATACCTGTGCTCCTGATGTGTTTTGAGGCACAAAAAATCTCTATAATGTTTTTTCACTTTATGCCTGCATAGCCGAGTCTTTTTCACGGACTTGCAAATTTTTGGCGAGTACTCGCGAGTTTTTCGAAAAACTTGTTTTTTCTGAGTTTGGCGAGTAAACCTCAAAAAAGCTCACGAGTTTTCTACGAGTGTGCCAACTATGGTCATGACATTCAGTATTATAAAATTTCAATTGGTGAACATCTATATTGAAGCATATTACTGATCAATTACAAAAAAATTTTTTTAGATCATTACAGTGTGTATTATATATTGGTGCATTGATCTGACATTGTGTAATGTGCCCAAAGTTTAGTTTCCTACCAACTGTTTGAAAAATGCTTGTGGTCCATATGTGTTATGAATTGCGAGTTTATTGAAAAAATTGGTAGCAACTTTACAACTTCAACATGCCTTCTCTTTGTTTGCCTCATATAGGTGCACAATTGTATACTATAATTTTTGAACTTGATGTTTAAACCCATTTTCTTTCATTCGAACCCACTCCAGACCTCCTACCCTAGCAATTTTCGCTGACAAAAAATACCTTTCTTCTAGTAAGATGTGCTCGCTCTATTAGGTGTGCACTTATTATTAGGGTTGCATTTTCACTTTGAGACTCATTGTATTTGATCAACCCTGTTCTTGGCCTTGGTGGGTTTGTTTGAAGGTCATATCTGCTGATCCGCAAGGATACAAAGAACAATGATGTGTGATACATACCAATAGCGAAAAACTTTGAAATATGACATTTTGAAGTGATAGAAAATATGAGGATTTAGATATAAAAGCTGATACAATTTGAAATTCTTATGGCTACAAAAAAATAAAAAGCTAACTACAACTTCTAAGCTAAGAATAGTTTGTTTGAACATAGAAAAAACATAGTAAACAACTAAGTCCACAAATACCAGACCCTAAATTAGGAAAACTTTGAATAGATTTTTGATAAAAATAAATCTCAACTAAAAATAGACCTTATAGAAGATTATCTAAAAATAGCCAATCTGAAAATAACTTTATTGGAATGATAATCTCCTCAAAAATGGTGATGGCTAAAACTAGCTTGAGCTATAAATAGCCAATTTGACAACTAGCTTTGATGATGATTTTGCATAAGCTCTTTTGTTCTAACTAGTGTTACAAGGTTCAAGCTCAACGAGCTGATTTTTGATCTGGACTTAGACATGATCCTCAAACTTGGCCAAGACTCGACAAATTGAAAAAACCATGATATATAGAGATTTTTAAGAATTTAAAATTTATACCATTTAATTTTTAATAAATAAACTTTAAATACATGATAAACTTATCAAATAGAAGCTACTTTGATCACACACAAAGTATACATCGATCATAAGTATAAAAGTGGATTTCAGCTAAAGGAAACAACACTTTTATTTATATAAATGAGTGTTCCATAGGGATGCGTCCCCCCAAAAAACCTGTGTTTCCTAGATGTTCCCGTCTTGAAGACTTGGGGACTTGGGGGAGATGTCCCCCCACCAGCCCACCGCCATCACCACCACAAGCGTTGTCGTCTCCAAGATGTCCTCAAGATGTCTAGGGGACTCCTAGTTGTCTCCAAGATGTATAATTCTTATACATATTTTTATAACTATTTTTTCAAGTACTATATGTATTTCAGCACCCTGTTGCCACCCCACCACTATCCCCCCGCCATCCCCTTTCTATCCTAAAATTTAGGCTCTTGGTTCCCTTGTCCCCAAAATTCATCCTCGCGTCCCCCTGTTAGGAAACTGCATGGAACTGTGATAAAATAGTGTCAAGTGTATACAAAATTCATGGATTATGAAATTCGTGGCATCAAAACAAATATCAAAACTAAAAGTATAAGTCTATGGCTCAAAGGAACCTACATCACTTGTCCAAACATCCATAGTTGTATGACAAGTTTAGCATGGGCATCTAACATAGGTCCTTGATGATAATGCGAACATGATATTTGCTTGCATATTAATGACACCAACATCCAAAGGGTTTACTCCTGCTTTATCCTCCTCTTCTACCATGGCACTAACTTTGCCTCTAAATCCACTTGATCAAACCATGCAAGGTCCTACTCACTAAAGATAGGATTGTGAACCTTGGTTATCCAATCTGATTTATGATGTGAAGGAAAAGGTTGTAATGAACATAAATAGATCATTCATTCTTTGCGCCGACATGTATTTCTTGGAGTATATGTGTTTAAACATACTCCAATTGTGCATGCATTCAAAAGCATTTCATGGTTGGCTCAAGACATGAACTGCAATCTTATGAAGATTTGACACCATGCATTTGAAATGATAAGGAAAAAACTCAATCTTGTTGTTCAAGTTTAAGTTTTAACATTGACGTAAAAAAGAGAACTTTTAATTTTTGAACTTAAATTATGCCCTTAATATACTTTTACCTAGTTGCAATGTTGTCTAAGTTTCCTTGCATATGTCTCATGCAAAGAGGTCCCTTTGTGCAAGTCTATTGATCTCAATCTTAGAGATTAGATTCACTCCCTCTTGAGTATTAGTGATAGACCTCCTTAGATTGATTACAAAAACGAATAGGAATTTTGGCACATATATCAATATTTGTAAGCAGTATCAATCTCAGTTCATATTCAATTATTTCCTTATTTCAAAAAAATAGATTTGAATGGATCAATTCTGGGTACCTCTGCTCTTAGTTAAATAATAGTCTCATAAATCGAACTCCAGAGCCAGGACTGGTAATTAAAAAATATGAAGATCTCCTGTTCGTTGAAAGAAAAGAAATAGTATGAGTGCAATATGAATCTGTCAATTATTAGGAGGTGAAAAGATCTCTTCTATTGTGGTGCCTGTACTTAGGATGTGGTTGGGCGCGAGTGACCTATATCCCTTGAGGCTCGCGACCTAGCTTGGTCCGCATGTCTTTCTTCACTCCCGCAATTCACTATGATGTCAAGGATTTGTGTGTTTTTTCTTCTGAAGAGGCGGCGGCCAATATGTTTTCTTAGTCCGTTGATATTCCTCTTGGCGTTCTCTCCCTCTATCTCCCATGCGTATTCTGATTTGCTTTGGTCTCCTTATACTCGTTTCAACAGAAGCGACCTTCCAGAGGATGCGTCTGGTCTTCTTAGTTCGTCTTTTTTTATAGCTGCATCATATCGATTATTTTATGATTAGCTTTAGTTTATTATAGAGAAAATATGAATCTCAAAAGCATACTTATATACATACATATATTGACAATATCGATTATAGAGGAAATATTGATTATATACATATGTTTGATATACTAATTTATAAGATGTTAATGTGTATAAATAAATAAAATAATAATAATATATATATATATATATATATATTTACTCATTTTTTATTTGACATTTATTTATGCATATATATTGACAATTTATTTATATTCATGTATCTATTATTATGTACAGGAGTATTCGTTAATATATCTACATAAAAGAAATACAGCTGAGTCATACTGTATACTTATCTTTATTGGGATCTTGTAGGATGGGGACATCACAAGTCTCCCCTGCTTAATATTGCTTGTCCTCAAGCAATCCTTAATTGCTTTCTCCTTTTTGAATTTCTGGAGGTTCTTGCTAAAATCGTGATCTTTATCTTGGGAAAAGATTGTAACACTTTGTTACCTCTAATCTTTTTCCCAAGCTTGCTGGATTCCTTACATAAGGATCTCCAGCCTTATACCATGTGAGAGGCCCCTTTTTGTCGTCTCTACATGGGTTTCTCTGGATACCTTGTATGTGGATATCTAGCCTTATACAATGTAAGAGGTCCCCTTTCCGTCCTCCTTACATGTATTTCTTTGGATACCTTGTATAAGGGTATCCAACCTTATACCATGTGAGTGGCCCCTTTTCGTCCCCTCTACATGGGTTTCTCTAGATACCTTATAAAGATATCCAACCTTATACAATACAAGTGGCCCCTTTCCGTCCTCCTTGCATGGATTTCTTTTGAATAAGGATATCCTGCTTTATGAAACGCAAGTGGCCCCTTTCCACCCCCTTGCTTGTATTTCTTTGGATACCTTATATGAGTATATTGGGTCCTATACAATGCAAGTGGCCCCTTTCCATCCTCCTTGCATGCATTTCTCTTTCCCAATCAAGCCCAAGAGCATGGAGTGAGCACTGAAGTCATTCAGCCTCTTGGCTCCGGTTAGGGGTTGGCGTACTTGATCGGATACCAACTGACATTTACCAAGAATGTCCTTAGTTAAGGCTCAAAATTCATTAAGAATGTCTTTAAGTCATGTCTCAATGAAGAAAAAACAAAATCTTATTTACTTTGAAGATATTACATCAATAGTTGATTTCATGTTCTAGTCCGGGGCCATTATGTTTGGCTTTTCCTGAGTTTTATTCTTAAATGCTTCAATGGTTTCTTTCTTTTCCCATGAGGCATCATCTTCTGGAAGTCCCTTCCATTTGATTAGGAACTTAGTAATGATCTTGCTTCTTAATTTTCTTTCTCTAGTGTCCATGATGAATTTTGGTTCCAAAGTGAGATGTCCTTCCTCATCAATTGGAGGTAATTCAGTGCAAGGTTGGGTATGTTGTTCAAGGACCCTTTTTAGCCGTGATACGTGGAAGACATTGTGGATTTTGTTGTGCTCAGGTAGTTTTATTTCGTAGGCGACCTTGCCCACTCTTCTTGTAATTCTATAAGGGCCAAAGAAACGTGGTTTTAGTTTTTCAGCCCCGCTCTTTTTGATCGATGTTTGCTTGTATGGTTGTAGTCGTAGGAAGACTTGGTCCCCAACTTCAAATCTCCTTTCTATGCAGTGTCGGTTAGCATAGATTTTCTGCTGATTTTGTGCTTGCTGCAAATTTTCTTTGAGGGTCTTCAAAAGATCAATGTTTTTTTGTAAGAAGTCTTGTGCACTTTGCACCTTACTTTCTTGGGTGATCAGGTGTCCAAAAGAGGGAACTTCGTATCCATATAGGGCTTTGAAAGGACTCACCCCGATTGACATATGATGGGTGGTGTTGTAACAATGCTCGCCCAAGTGTAGCCATTTTATCCACGCGGTTTGTTGGCCTGTTACATAATTTCTCAAGTTTCCTTCTATCCATTTGTTAACTATTTCTGTTTGGCCAAGGAATTTGTGGATGGTAACTTGTACTTGGGGTTAGACTTGTCCTTGCTAGCCGAAATATTTCTTGCCAAAATTGGCTCAAAAATTTACTATCCCTGTCACTAATGATTGTTTTGGGTATCCCATGGAGGCAGAAAAATTCCTTAAAGAATAAATTTGCTACTTGAGATGCTTTGTACTATGATGAAATTGCAAAGAAGTGGGCATACTTAGTAAGTCTATCTACTACCACATAAATACAATCTTTCCCATGTACTTTAGGCAATCCGGTTATGAAATCAATTGAGATACTTTCCCACTTTTGGTTGGGGTTAGGTAACGGTTGTAGTAGTTCTATCGGATGACTTTGTTTTGCCTTATTTTGCTGACAAGCCATACACTCTTGTACATGTTTGAGCACATAACTTTTCAATCCTTTCCAAGAATACTTCTCTCTAATTTGCTTATATGTTTTGTAGTATCCTTGGTGACCAGCCAAAGGGCTATCATGGAATTCCTTTATCATTTTGTTCTTCATTTTTGAGTGGGGGACAAGAAATATCCTCCCTTTATATAAGATGAGATCATCCCATAACTTGTAGTCCTCATTGGGTACCCTTCCTTCTAAGATTTCTGAGGCCTGTGTATCTTTGGCATATTTGGCAATAATATTATTTTTCCAATCCTTTGAAATGCTTGTAATGGTGTTTAGGTGTGGGCGCCTGGATAGTGCATCTGCCACTTCATTATTGGTTCCTTTAACATATTCTATGTTGAAATCACAGGCCTGAACTCGGCTCACCCATTTTTGTTGACGATCATTAAGATCCTTTTGTTGCATGGAGAATTTTAGACTATTGTGGTCTGTCTTGATGATGAACTTTCCATAGACTAGATATTGTCTAAACTTGGCTAGGGCATGCATAATCGCCAACATCTCTTTGTCATGTATGGAATAGTGCTTCTCGGACTTTGTCAACTTGCGGCTTTTGAAGGCTATAGGATGTTTCCTTTGCATGAGTACTGCGCCGACCCCTTCTCTGGAGGCATCACATTGTAATTCAAATGGTAGTGTGAAGTTGGGAATAGTTAGGACAGGACAGGTGCTCATGGTTTCCTTGAGTTGCTCAAATCCCTGTTGAGCTTGGTCATTCCACATAAAAGATCCTCTCTTGGTCAGGTTCATGAGGTGGGTAGCTATTTTGGAGAACCTGTTGACGGGTGTTTTATGACCGCACCGACATGGAATAAAGTTTCCAACTGTCACTCTATCCTCTCTTGATCAAAGTATTCCGCATGCTAAGATTGCAAGAAAGATCATACGTTCAACTCCAAAGTTCCTTATGCAAGGGGATAGTCTCAGTTGGCTTGATGTGATTTTGCTGGATATTCCAAGGGGACTTACACAATTGTTCAATTAGAAGCAGATGCAAGATATGAATGATTTGGCGATGATGCTCAGGTTCCTAAACTAGCCGGGAAAATACTGAAATTAAAGGGGATAGGGATAAGGATGCTACTCTCTACTCTTAAAGGCGAGGCATGAGGATCAATTTCAGCAAGCTTCGAATCAAATTCTGCTTTGCCTCCCTTCGGACAACTTCCATAGAGTCGGTGCAATCTTCAAAGGACGGAGAAGGATATTCAAACTCTGACATGACATGCACATACCATCACAACAATGCATATGGACATATGAATCACAATTGAAGTTAAGTGCAAAATATTCTAGTTGATCACATAGGGCGAACTCACCATTAGCGAGCCCGCTGGTGGCATGGATGAATGAAACTTGCTCAAACTAAACAACGCGTTCCACAACTATCAACTATTTGCATGAAATAAAATTTACTTTACTCTAATCTACTTGAATTGGAAAGACGAAAAAGCCTTGCTAGCTGCTCATAATAAAAGAAGGAATCACCAATCAATGAAAATTCTTTATACCATGAGAGTGATCACAACAACTTCTTACAAAACTTTCAAAGGGAAAGCTTTCTTTCCTTTTCAATCTAAGCTATGCTAACTTCTAAGCTATTCACTATATGCCTCCTCTACTCTCTAGCTCAATTCTCAATCTAACATCTAATAAATTATAAATGAGGGGGGATGCCCCTTTTATAGCAAGCTCATTCCAGCGGACGACTTAGATTCAATTACAATGAAGGGCTCAGATTGAGCCACATATGCCCTAATTAGGGTTTTTGCCCTAAAAACCGCCATAGAGAGGAGTGGGGTGATAAATGTACAAGAGATTCTCCACTCCTTTGCAGGAACCATAATGAGCAATTAATGCCCATCACCATCTTCCAGAAGATCCTCATCTAGCAAAGCATTTCCATTGTCCTTCTCCCTGACTGCAAACTCGATCAACCGGGCCAATACTGCCTCAACCTCTTGAGCTGAAATTGGTGGAATGTGGTTGAGCTGAAATTCAAGTATTGTAACTGAGTATAGGACTTTTTCCAAGCGACCAAGGCATCCTAGGTGTTCTGAATTATACTGGAAAAGCTGAGATATTCTCAAAATCATCTTGAACGAACGATCTCACAACTGAGAAGAAAGGAGCCATCTTGTTTTTCAAGCCATCCTCAGTTATCTCCTTCGGAGCCAGTCTCCTAGAAAATATAGCCTTAAGTGTGTTGAGGACTCCATCCAGAATGTTACCCATTTCCTTCCTGACTCTGGCTGAATCTGCCTGTGCCGCATCGTGGAAACCACGGCCTGTGACCACTGAGGAGTACCAGCTGGTGAAGTCATACTTGTCACCTTCTTGTATCACGCCTCCATCCACCAGGGTTTGTAAAGGCATATGCATCAAAGCCTCCAGACGAAGATCGGTCATAGTCTGATAGATTTGAGTCTCGTTCCAGGCTTGATCAACTATATCCATGCGCCCCAGAACATCAGAGGCCTTCCGGTAAGCATGAGCGAGGTCCTCCATGAACTTCTCCGTTTCAATGCGAACGTGGCCAACCCATTTGTCCGCTTCCAATTCCATCTTCCTCAAATCCTCTAAGCCAATAATTGACTCTCTTGAAAGCTCTGTCGAGAGTTCAACTGTTGGGTTCCCTTGTTCGTCTAGATGCACAAGATTCTGCACATACCCTATATTTTCCTTCTGTACGGAGCAATTTGTCCTTTAGCGCCTGATAGGAGTAGTCATACTCCTCAATTATCTGGGCTCTCGTGGGGCGACCCAACTCAACAGTGGTGATCACATAATTTTCTGGCCTTTCCTCATCTCGATCATACTCTTCTCTCGGGACAACAACCTGAAAGGTATGAGAGCCGGATTTATCTGTTGAAATCTTTGAAAATTTCCTAGCCCTCTTCTTTTCTGGTGGTGTGCTGATCCTTCTAAGGAATTCTTCCATTTCGATCTTTGCATCTACATCATCCTCAGGTTCCCTCCTCATTCTCTTTGTGAGCCAATCTGGCATCGCCTGTTGTGCATTCCAAATAACGAGTGGTTGTTCTTCCGTTGCTTCCTCCTAGCACACCTCTTCTCTAACAATACTCAGTTGAGGCTCATCAGTCTCCATAAGTTGGGTATCTCCTGACATTTGGGTCTCTTGCCCCATGGTATCTTCTTCCTCCAAAGCCGTGTCAAGCATCTGCTAGAAATGAGTATCAATTGTCATTTCCTCTTCTTCTTCTTGTTAGCTTCCTCGTCTGGGTGCGTTGACACTTAAGCTGCCTGACTCCTTGAGCGGTGGCTGATTTACTTCTTCAAATTCCCGCTCCTCGTTGGATCCACCCCTCTGACTTCCAAACAGTGGTAGCTCTCTCAAACTCAAAGACTTAGTTTGTGACTATGTGGGTGATGCTTGCTCTACCCTTCGAGTTATTGGCTGGGTCGGCACCTCTCTTCGTGTTTCATCAGCTTGGGCAACCTTCTTTCCTTTTCGTGTTGATGGTGGCCTTTGATCGCTCATTAGGTTATAAGTAAGAGCAATTGACCTACTCTTAAGTCGACTCACGTGCCTTTCAACCCAACTCCTCGTGAAAGTCAGCATCAATATGGAAAGTGTATCCAAGTTTGTGATTTCAGGCTCAGACCAATCAGGTGGTGGGACCGGTATGTTCCTTACTGACTCATAGTCAGGCTGAATGACATTAACATCCTCATCGACCTGATCCAAAACCGGAATGACTCCACATTCTCTAATCAATTTTAGGGGGTAGCTTGGTGAACATCCTCCTCCTTACCTCGACATCATCAACTGCGTTAGTCCAGAAGTCCTCGATATGAGCCTTGTGCCTGTATTCTACATTTTACACCATCCGGATGTTGTTATAGGGATCCAAATCCTACTTGCCAGTATGATATGTGAGGTGAAAGAATTGTAGCTCTTCTTCAGCTTCTTGGGCTGCTTGCAAGGAAGGACATACTTCACTTGAATTCCCCATGGCGATGGGGAAGTCCAGTCCCTTCTTCCTCTTCTTCTTCTGAATTTTATCGTAGGCAATGGGTTGCCTAGATACTTCTAAGATCATTATTCGATCAGTGGGGTACCTCGGCAGCCGGTATGGATACGAGGTGAACCCTTGCAACCTATTATATGTAAATTTTGGAAATTGGATGAGCCAATATCCATATTCTTCAATTAATGCTTGTGCTTCTTTTGATACTCTTTGCTGCATTCTCTACTGAAGAGTCCTTGCAATATGCATTGTGAATGCATCATTCACCTGCTTGTAGCTGGTAGTGTTGGTAAAATACAGTTATGGGCAAGCCTCGTGGATCTTGAACTGTTCAGGGCCACATCCGATTGGCTCCTTGTACGTTATCCCTCGGTACTTGGCCATTCGAGCCAACATGTACATCACGTATGAGCTCATGTAGAAAGTCTTTGTTCTCCTCAAGCTCCTGAACGACTCATCTATGTTGTCGCTTATCATTCTGGCCCAATCAACACATTCTTTCCTTCCATTATGATCCTGATGTAATAAAACATCCAAGGCTCGAAGATGTAGGCTTGTGGACTTCCGTCCATCCGACTAAGCATCATTATGAGATCACAATATTCCTGCTTCACATCCTCAACAATGATTTTCTTAGGAAGCTTGGTGTTGGGAGGTTTGGGTCTCTGCATTCAGATTGTATTGATAACACCAGCACATCTCCCCAAAGTAGAGGCATACATTTTATCAGCTCTATCCTTCGTCTTGTATATCATCCTCTCAGAAGTGGGAATCCCGAATGCTTCTCCAATAGCATCAGGCGTGAAGTTGGCGAATAACCTGCCATTTGGAGAAACGATAGTCCTTCATTCAGGTTTGTAACAATTTGCGCATTCCATGATCAACTCTGGACATTGTATTGTTGGTGGAAAACCAATAGCTGCATAGATCCCACTTTTCATTATCCGGTGTGCTGTGACCGATGGTGGATGACCTCTTAGCCCGTACATTCTCGCTTTGAGTGCACCTAGATTAAATGAAGTGAGGTCGGTATCATTTAATCTTGCCAACTTTGAAGAAAACTTAGATTTTGGAAGAAAAGGCTTGCCAAGCTTCTTGATTATTGCCTGTCGGGATGAACTTGCCTTGCCTGCTTCAATATTTGCAGCTCTGCTTGCAGCCCTGCTTGTTCCTGCAACATCTCTTCTTGCTTCAGCCATTTGCAAAACAGAATAAAATAAGTTAGACTTCAGGTTTTAGAAAAATAAAATAACTTCGAGATGGCTGCAATATGGAGTTAGATTTGAAAATAACATCCTTCAGCGTAGAACTTCGCTAACTCCAAACTTCAAACTTTAAATCCTCTGAGCTTAAAAAAAACATTCAGCAACGTGACTTTTGGCACTTGAAAGAAAATTGCACCAACTGGCGATTTTTAGTAAGAAAGTAATTTCTCTAGCACAAAACTTCAAAAACTTTATTTCAGCCTTTTGAATTTCAGCACTTGACTCTCAGCAGCTAAAAAAATAATAATCACTGCAGTAGAGAATTTTGAAAACCTCCCTTCAGCCTATTGACTTTCAGCACTTCAAGAAATAAAAATCTCCAGCAACTCCAAGAGTTCGATTCTACCCCATGTACTTTTGTTTTTTTTGTTTTTTTGCCTTTATAAAAATTTCCACATCCCCAACTTCAAGGTGGGCGCATTTGAGGTAGGCAACTTTCATTTTAATACCTTACAATATTTTGTACGCCATTCTTCATCTTCTTGAGCGCATTTCACATGGGGAGCTTTCATGTTGAGGGCACATATGAGGGTATGAGCTCTCATTTCCTCCACTCAGAATAATTCCTTAGCACCTTGCTTGTGATGGGTGCATATTCATGTGCATGCTTTTGATTTTTGTGCCTTAGAAAAAATTTCGAGGCTCTTTCCTCCAGAGTGGGCACATTTTATACCCTCAACTTTTATTTTATGACAGGAATTTTCTAACCTTCTTGCCTGCCTTGAGGGCGCATTTTACCCTTGGCACTTTTGTTTTTGCCTTAGACAATTTACAAGTCCTCATCCCCCTTGGGCGCATTTTGCATGGTGAGCTTCCAAGTGAAGGCGCCTTTTAATGTGCAAGCTTTCATTTTCCTTGAGGGCACATTTTGCATAGCCTACTCCCATTTTACGCCTTAGAAAACTTCATATCATCACCTTCTAGGGTGGGCGCATTTAGGCATGTTTACTTTGATTTTGTGCCTTAGAAATTTTTAACCTTCCATTTACCTTGTGGTGGGCACACTTGAGGGGGTTGGCTTTCACTTTAGGGCGCATTTTACACTCTCAACTTCTATCTTCAATGCCTTAGAAATTTTCTTAAGGCTTTCACTATCCTCTGCAAGGTGAGGGCACATTTTGATGTGCAAGCTTTTAGTTTGTGCCTTAGAAACTTTGAAGACCTCCCAATACTTGATGGGCACATATGAGGGGGCATCCTTTTATTTTCAAACACCTTAGAATTTCTTATGCCACCACCTCAACCTTGGGCGCATTTTCCATCTCTCGTGAGGACGCCTTTTGATGGTGAAGCCTTGATTTCATACTTAGAAAATTTTGGATCTCTTCAGCCTGCTATCACCTTCTATTTTTAGCAAGTCCTTGATTTTTTGACTTCTACAACTCCGTTTGTTCTGCAATTTTCACCATGTGATCCTTGTTGCTTGGTGAACCTGTTTACACCCGCCCCTCGTGCTGACTTGCTCTTTATAGCCCTGCTTTGGAGGCAACCTACTATAAATAGTAAGTGCTCGGATTGCGCCCAAATTTTACCAGTAGATTGCTTGAAGGATGCTGATCGTGATGGGATATCTTCTTTTTTCGAAATTTCAGCCTTTTACCCATTTTTTTTAGGCACCAAAGTAAGAAACCCTAATCTGACTTGCATGTGCCTCGAATGTTCTCCGTTTGACTTGATTTATGTTGCATGTTGCTTCGCTTGCTGAACTGAAGTGTCGGGTGGCTGTCGGAGTGAACTTGCTATTTATAGAAAGTGCCTGAAAAAGTGATCAATCCACTATCATATGAGTTTGCATGTCACGTTGCCCGAGGGATCTCAAAAAACCCAGAAAAACACAGAAAATTGGTCTGCATGCGTGCATTGGCTAAAAATAGTAAGTTTCTGAAACATGGTCCACTCTGCTTGCATGTCACATTGTTGCGAACCTCTTAAGAAACCCATAAAGAATATCTTGACATGCATTGAAAAATCTTACATGCAAACCCTAAAAATGGCTCGTAAAGCCTAAATTGCTAAAAATAGCAAGTTATCCAAATCTGTTCAAATTTTGCATGCGAGTATTTTGAAGTACCCTGAATGTGATAGAGCAGTCAAAATTCCAAAATCTTGATGAAAAGCTCCTAGATTGAGCACTTACTAAAAATAGTAAGTTGTCCGAAATTCAATGAAAATTTAGTGGGATCCAGCTTGAAGCGTTGTGATCATAGTATTAAGCTCAGATTTCAATTTGACGACTCAATTTGACCTTTAATAAGCCTGAAGAATAAAAACCCTAATTTCACAGACTTAGCCAAAATTTTAACTTAGGTCAAATGATGGGATATCTTCGGAAGGACAAAAGGATCAAAAAGAGAGAGAGAGAGAGAGAGAGAGAGAGAGAGAGGCAAAACCAAAGCCAAAAGACCAGAATGGAGCAAAAATTAGGGGGTACCTGTTGACGTGTGTTTTGTGACCACACCAACACAGAATAAAATGTCCAACGGTCACCCTATTCTCTCTTGATCAAGGTATTCCGCATGCTTAAGATTGCATGAAAGATCATGCGTACTATTTTTAGGTTCCTTTTGTTGCGAATAGGCTCAGTTGATTGATGTGTATATGCTGGTTATTTCAAGGGGACTTACGCGAGTTGCTCATTCAGAAGAAAGGATTCTCAAATTTCAGGAGATTTGTTGATGACGCTCGGGTTCTTAAACTAACCAAATAATGTTGAATGTAAAAGGATATAAGGATTAGAGATGCTACCATCTACTCCTAAAGGGTGGAGGATGAGGATCAGCTTAAACAATCTTCAGACCAGACTTTGCTTCGTCTCCCTTCGGACAACCTCTACGAAGTCGGTGCAATCTTCAAAGGATGATAAAAGATATTCAAATTGTGATTCAACATGTGCACTCCGTCACAACGATGCAAGTGAACACATGAATCACAACCGAAGTTAGGTACTGATATTCCAGTTGACCACGCAGGGCAGACTTACCATTAGCAAGCCCGCTAGTGGTATGGATGAAATAAGATATGCTCAAACCAAAGCGCCACACTCCACAATTAACAACTACTTGCATAAAATAAAGTCTACTCTACTCTATCAATCTGAATTGGAAAGACGAAAAGGCCTTGCTAGCTATTCACAATAAAAGATAGAACCACCATGCAATGATAAACCTTTGTATTATGAAAAGTGTTCACAACAACCATTTACAAAACTTTCAAAGGGAAAGTTTTCCTTCCTTTTCAAACTAAGCTATCTTCTAAGCTAACTCTCTAACTATTCTAACTTCTATTTTCTCTACTCTCTGATTTCTTGATCTAATCTAACATAGATTACAAATGAGGGGGGATGCCCCTTTTATAGTTGGCCTAGTCCAGCGGACGGTTCAGATTGAATTACAATGAAGGGCTCAGATTGAGCCATTTATGCCCTAATTAGGGTTTTTGCCCTAAAAACCGCTATCGAGAAGAGTGGGGCAACGAATGCACAGAATATTCTCCACTTCTCTGCAGGAACCACTATGAGCAATTAATGCCCATTATCCTCTTCCAGAAGATTCTCGTCCAAAAACGTGTTCCCATTGCTCTTCTTTGCCAATTTTGTCGCGTTAGGAGGAGAGCAAAAGAGTCTCTAAGATCGTCTCCGCAGATAATAAAACTTGATAGGATCCGAAGTTCAACCGCTTAGTCGTTCATGTTCAGCCCTCCTGTTGCTTTAATTCCTGGACACCCTTCTTCCTTGCAACTTTCATATTTCTCTAGCCCACTGCCTTGGGCGCATTTATCCTCTTTTGCATCATGTCCTTAACGCCTTAGCCAAATCCTCACTGCCATTTCGCTTTTCCTTGGGAACTTTTTCACCAACTTTCTTCATCTTTACTTTGTCGCGACACTTAGCCATTTCTTCCAACATCTTCCTCCTGCAAAACAAAAAGAAGAGCATCAGAACACTTATGATATAAATTCACTTTACTTACCCAACTCCCATGTTCTGACCGATTGATCTCCGGATGTGGTAGAATTCATCACTTTTCTAGCAAACTTTCATCATGGGCGTATCCACCACCTTGCCTGGAGTTTGTGCCTTAGAAAATATTTCATCTTGAGGATGCATTTGAACGCTTGATGTTCGAGCTTCAGTTCATTTTCAAATTCCTCCATGCCTTAGACAAATTTTTTCCCTGTGAGTGTATTTGACCCCCTGTTGCTTTATTTTCCCTTAGACAATTTTACCTGCTTCATGAATTTCATCCACTGTAATCTAGGCGCTCACTTTGACATCACAAGCCAAAACATTTTTTGTAGAAACTTTTCTCGTATTTGCCTTAGAGATTTTATTCTTTATTTCACTTAGGAAATCCATTAAACAGGTGCCAGGCAAAAATATCTGTCGAAAAAGCTTGAGCGAGGTGAGGAACAATTTTAAATCATCTCCTAGTGGAAAATGTTCAATACCCAGAAGAAATTTCCCCTCAAAAAATCATCGTTTCCATGTGTATCCAAACGAAGGGGTAAGAATAATTTAATATTTTTTGAAAATAATAAAATTCTAAGGTTTATTCCACTTGATTCTAAGCGTACTTCTTACTTGTAGCTTTCATTCTCCTACCTTGGCATCTTTCTTGCTTTCCTGGAGAAATTCTTTCCTACATTTGGGCACATCTCACCTTGCATAAGAAGTTTTAATGTTACCTCTTCCTTAGGCGTTCTCATTTTACCTTAGAAAATTTATTTTAAATATCTCATCCTTGGGCGTACTTCATAACACATACCTTTACCTTCATTTCCCAAGCAATTTCACGCCTTAACAGTTTTCCCATCTTTACTCACCTTGGGCGCATATGACCTAGTGAGGTCTTATTTCGCATGCCTTAGAAAAATATTCTTCAACTCCTCTGTATCATGGGCACACTTTATCTAGTGAAACTGTATTTCACTAACTTTTACCTTTGCCATGGTGAGCTCTCATTTTCTAGTGCCTTAGCATTTTTTAAACCCCTTACACCAAGGTGGGCGCATTTACATATGCAAGCTTTTACCCTCATACTTAGAAATTTTTATCTTGACTCCCCCATCAAGGGCGCATTTACATAGGGCTACTTCCATTTTCATGCCTTAGCATCTTTTGGGCTTGATCTCCTCTAGGCTTGGGCGCATTTGGGAGGTCTAGCTTCCATTTTACCACACTTATAAAATACTTCAGCATCCAACCCTTGCTGGGCGCATTTTGCATGTGCTATTTCCATTTTTAACACTTAGAAACTTTTTCATCATGTTTACATCCCTTACTGGGCGCATTTCTATGTGCTTGCCTTCATCTTGGGGCGCAAATGGCATGTGGAGCTTTATTTTCCTTGAGGGCGCATTCTACATAGCCTACTCCCATTTCGTGCCTTAGAAATTCTCTAAGTGTTTGCCCCCTCTTCATCTTCTTGGGCGCATTTTAGAAGGTCTACTTCTATTTTCATCATGGGCGTACTTCCATATGTTCACTCCCATCCTCATGCCTTAGAAAATTTTAGTCTTCTCTTTACCTTGAGGGCGCATTTTAGAGGTGTTACTTCTATTTTGTAACTTAGAAACTTTTCAAGCTTCATCCTTGAGGTGGGCGCATTTAGGTGGTCTTACCTGCATTTCATGCCTTAGTAGAATTTTGAAGGCACTTCATCCTTGGGCGCATTTGACATGCCAAGCCTTTATTTTCCACACTTAGAGAATTTCTTAACTTCATGACCCTTTGGGCGCATTTTGAAGGTGAAGCTTCTGTTTTCCATGCCTTAGATTTTTCAAGGCTCTCATCAACTTGACCTGGGCGCATTTGGGAGGTTGCACTTTCATTTTCACAACTTAGAATTTTTTGAAGACTCATCAAGGTGGGCGCACTTCTATGGTGGAGCTTTCACTTTTGCCTTAGAAATTTCTCTTCTTTGCTCCAGCTTGGGCACATTTAGCACCCTCAACTTTTGCTTTCCATACTTAGAGGATTTTCCAAGTCTTTGCCTGCCCTTGCCCTCACATTCTATTTTTAGTAAGTTTCGGAGGCTTGTGGCTTTTCGTGGAATTTTAGCTATTTTGAATTGGAAGCTGGTGGATGTGATCTCCGTGGCCTGATTGGCCTTCTCATACCTGTCGCTCACGCTTACCTGTTATCTTTAGCCTGCCTGCTATTTTTAGTAAACCCCTTGATTTTCCGACTTCCACAGCTCTGATTGACTTGAAATTTGCTAGGCGTGATCCTCATTGCTTGGTGAACCTGTTTACATTTGCCCCTCGTGCTGACCTACTATTTATAGCCATGTTCCGGAGACGACTTTTTATAAATAGTAAGTGCCCGGATTATGCCCAAATTTTACCAGTAGATTGCCTGAAGGATGCTGATCGCAGTGAGATACCTTCGTTTCTCGAAATTCTGGCCTTTTACCCTACTTTTTAGGCATCGAAGATGGAAACCCTAATCTGACTTGCATGTGGCTCAAATGACCTTAGTTTGACTTGATTTTTGTCGCTTGTAGCTCTGCTCGTGAAATTGAAGTGTCGTGGAGCTGCTGGAGTGAACCTGCTAAAAATAGTAAGTCCCTGGAAAGTGGTCAATCCAATGTCGGATGAGTTTGCATGTCACATTGTCCGAGGGATCTTAGAAAACCCAAAAAACTGGTCTGCATGCGGGCACTGGCTAAAAATAGTAAGTCCCTGAAAACTGATCCATTATGTTTGCATGTCACACCATTGCGAAGCTCTCGCAAAACCCACATGGAATATCCAAACATGCGTTAAAGAACTCTGCATGCAAACCCTAAAAATAGCCTCCGAAGGCTGAACTCTGAAAGTGATCGTCTCGGTTTGCATGTTACATCGTTGCGAAGGTCTCGAGAAACCCAGATGTAACCTCCGGACATGCATTGAAAATCACATGTTTGAACCCTGAAAATTGCTCCTGAAGCTTGAACTGCCAAAAATAGCAGGTTGTCTGATCCTGCCCAAAATTTACGTGCAAGCAGCTGATAGTTACCTGAATGTGATGGAATAGTTAGAATCCCAAAATTCTGAGGAAGGGACCTCAGATTGAGTACTTACTAAAAATAGTAAGTCGCCAGGACTTAGTGAAAATTCAGTAGGACTCTGCCTTGAGTCTCCTGATCGTAGCGCCAAGCTCATATTTCAATTTTCCAACTCAATTTGACCTCAAACAAGCTTGCAGAATGAAAACCCTAACTTCACAGACTTAGCCAAAATTCCAAATCAGGTCAAAAGATGGGACATCCCCAAAAGAACAAAAAGATCGGAGAGACGCAAAACAACCCAAAACCGAAGCCAAAAGACCAAAATGGAGCAAAAATTAGGGGGTCCCCATCTGGCATGGGGTGATGTGTGAAAAGGTCACAACAGAACCTTTTACAAAATGCCGATAGTAGTTGCAGAGCCCCACAAAGCCTCTAAGTTGAGACAAGGTCCTTGGTTTGGGCCATTCTTTTATTGCTTTAACCTTCTCCTCATCCATGCTTACCCATTGATCTTGTGTCCCAAATAGAGTATCTCTCAAATTCACATTTGGACATCATTGCGTAAAGAGACTCTGATTCCAAAATACTTAGAACTTCTTCAATATGCTTGAGATGCTCTTCCCATGTTTTACTATAAATCAAAATATCATTAAAGAAGATTAGTAAAAACTTCCTCAGTTGTTGGTGAAAGATGTGATTCATGCATGATTGAAATGTAGTTGGAGCATTGGTGAGGCCGAACGACATGACTAGAAACTCAAAATGCCCATAGTGGCATCAAAATGTTGTTTTTGGTTCATCTTCCTTCTTCATTCGGACTTGGTGATACCCCGAGCGTAAATCAATTTTGGAGAAGTATCTTGCTCCATGCAGTTCATCTAGTAGTTCATCTATCCTTGGGATGGGATACCGATTCTTGATAGTTTTCTGATTTAAGGACCTATAGTCTATGCATATTCACATAGTGCCATCTTTTTTCTTGACTAATACAACGGATGATGCAAAGAGACGATTACTTGGCTTAATGTGTCCTATTTCTAGCAGCTCTTTAATTTTTTTCTCGATTTCTTCCTTGAACCTTCGAGGATGCCTATATGGGGTGATGATCATTGGTCTTGCTCCTTCTTCCAGTTCTATGGAGTGCTCAAAACCCCTTTTTGGAGGTAAACCGAGGGGAATGTCTCCGAAAATCTTGTTGTGCCTTTTAAGAATCGGTTGGATGTCGATATGAATATCTGGCTCATGGGAGGGTGATTTAAATAAACACCATGCATTGAGCTATCCACTCTCCTTTGTTAGTGTTTTATAGATCAGATAAATAACTGAAAGCACTTAGAATATTTGCAACACATAAGACAATAAACACAGCAAGATACCCTAGGAAAACCCTCCTCCTGAGGGAGAAAAACCCAGCAAATAATTCTGTTATATAAGAGCAGAAATAGGAGCAGAAATCTGCTTACAACTCAGGCCCAACAATGGCCGAATTTGATACAATGAATAATAGCACTTCTCTTAGATGCAATGATACAAACAAATATATTTCTCCTTGAATTCGGTCTGCTGCTGCAGTATGATCTGCTACTCAATCTACTGCTACACAATAATGATCTCCTACTCAAGATGTTGATCTGCTGCTACACAATAATGATCTGCTGCACAGGTGCGAACTTCTCCTTAAGTGCGAATTAAGATGAATGAACTTGATGATTTTCAAAAGAACAAGGCGACCTTGTATTTATACAAAGTGAGGTGACTCTTCAAATAGGTCGGCTCTCATTGAGAATAAATATTTTACAATAATTGCCAAAAGTAGGTCGGCCCAAATATTAAATTAACATTAATATTCTCAATGAGGGTTGACCCTTAAATTATTAAAAAAATCAAATATAAATTAAATCATGCACATATAAATTAAATAGCCGAAAGGCTATCATTTAATTTAGTCTTCTCGAATTGTGTAAGCTGGAAGAAGCAGCTTTGGGCTGCTAATAACATCAACACTCCCTCTCAGCTAGGGATGATACTTCCAGCTACACAAAACATATCACCTCATTGTGATAAGGAGCTTATCACCTCATCGTGAAAGCAAATAAGATATCACCTCATCGTGACATCGGATATCACCTCATTGTGATATCAACCATCATGGCTACCTCCATAGATGGTATGTACAAGTGCTCATCACTCAATGTGATGTTGTCACCTGAATGTGACTTTCACCATGGCCCCCTCAGAGGGTGAAACACAAGTACAAGTAAATCATCACGGACTCCCTCACGTGATGCTGTCATGGAGTCACACACATGACATCCACCATGGCTCTCCCATAGGGTGGAACAAGGGCTTTCACCTCAAATCTCTCTCAATAGAGAAATGTATTAACAATTTTGAAGATCACTGATACTGAGACTCCCTCTCAGCTAGGGCTTCATTCTCCACCATATCAAGCTTGTCTCGAAGGTACACAATCATTATCCTAAAAGAGATGCTTGATGAGAATGACTGCCATCTGCTCATCAGTGCTGATATATCTCAACTGAATATCTTTCCTTGATACCATATTTCTGATATAGTGGTATGCTTACTTTATCATGAAACCCATGGAAAGACAAAAAGCTTCTCAAAGCTTTGATTAACACAAGGGACGACAGTTGGCTTCAATACTTGTTCAACCAATCCTACAAGGAGCTTTCAAAGCCACACTGCTTCTCGAGCTGTCACACAAGCTGTAATGTACTCGGCCTTTGCTGTACTCAATCCCACAAAAGACTACTTCTTGTTGTACCAGGATATCATCACAGGCCTCAACTGAAACAGCATCCAGAGCAACACAACCATCTTCTTTAGGTTCAATAGGCTCCCTCTGAATCTTCAATCACTTGCATCAACCACTTGACCTCATTGCCTGCAACGCTTGCCTTTAGAGAAATGGTTTCCAACGCACACCTCTGTAGAGATTCAGGGTTGTTCTCTTGGACCGCATCCTAGATCACTCTATTCTAAATAGGTTTGCGGAGCTACCAATCTAGGTTGACCTAACTTGAGCAATTCAGAACCCAATTGCTGAAGAGGTACTTCAACAAATTAATATCCGGCCTTGCAACACTGCAACCCTTACTTATTCTCAACGAGTCATAAAACTCCCTCTTAAGGTTAATTCTTCCATTTCAAAAAAATGTCTTCAGCCATTCACTTAGTCTCATAGCTACAAGTAGAGTCTCCATCCTTCAACCTATAGGATGCATCAAGCTCTTCTTGAAAGCAATCTCTTACGCTTCTTGATTTATCTTGAAAGCATTAAGAAGAGATTACTAATAGTTCATGGATCTCAACTATCTCAAATAGACGCACCATAACTAGGAGCATACATGGTTGACTATCTCAATAGCATGAATTAGTGGCTACAAAACAATTTATCATTATTCAACCATGTAATACTTCAAAATCTCCTGAGTAATAGATAATTAATTCATCAATCATGACATGTCTTTCTTTCAATTTCTCGGAAGAGCTAATCTCAAAAGAACAATCTTCACAATTTAGCATGATACAACTTGCAATGAATAAATCTAAAGAATCTTATCAAAAAGATCACTATTTACTGGTCACACATAATCCTAAGTAAATAATGTCAGATTTGCACAACTCAACAAATTGAATTTTAGCCTAGAATGGTAATCAAAACAAAGAATACTTATCTCTTAAATATTCTGAAGGGTGGACATGGTATGATACGCTGCTCTTGCGCTTAGTACACAACCTTCACAGCTTGAACATAGGTCCATGACTAGAGTAGAAATTCACTAGAATCATTTTGGGGAGAGATCTCAATCACATCCGCAAATGAAGCATGCTGATTAGGCCTGGTAGGGTAATCCTTCACATAGTGACCAAATTTGTCACATGTAAAGCATTGAACACGAGAGAGGTCCCACTTCTTCTTGAATGCAAGAGCACCATCTGACCCATTATCTCGATTCCTCTTGGAGAATCCTTTCTTCGATGAATGAGAGGTGAGAACATGTAAATCTTCATTCTTTGAACTTTGACCAATGCCTCTAGCCGCCAACCTCGACTCCTCTTGAATGCAGTCTGCCCTTAATTGATCAAACTTGGGAAGTTTCGATCTCGCACTAATTCCCTGAATGTAAGACTCCCAAGATGAAGGAAAACCATTAAGAGCCAACATGGTCAAATCCTTGTCATCAACAATATGACCAATGGTAGAGAGCTGATCTCTCAATTCGGAAATGTTCATGAAGTAGGTGATGACAAATTCTCCTTCTGCCATCTTAACGTGAAGAAGTTGTTGCTTCAGTGCAAGTGCCCGACTGGTGTTGTTGATTTCGTACATCTTTTCCAAGGTAGTGAACATCTCCCTTGCGGTATCCAATTTGAAGACAATCGGAACAACATGATCTTTGACGGAATCAACCAACTTTTTCTTTTCCCTAGTATCTCTCTTCCTCTAGTGCAACTTCTCTTCTTCCTCCTCAGGTTCGGGAACTTTTGTTTTCACAAACTCAGCCAAATCATTCTCTTCCAATGTGAGCATGATCCTGAACCTCCATGATGTGTAGTTAGAAGCTCTTTCGAGTCTGTCCTCAATTTTCAGACCATTCACCATCTTGAAATTTGAAACAAAAAATGATAGACTGAAAAAGATTAAAGTGAGTGCTGCAAAACGAATCTGATCTCGATCTTTTTCAAACCCGCTCTAATACCATGTTAGTGTTTTATAGATCAGATAAATAACTGAAAGCACTTATAATATTTGCAACACATAAGACAATAAACACAGCAAGATACCCTGGTAAAACTCTCCTCCTAAGGGAGAAAAACCCAACAAATAATTTTGTTATATAAGAGCAGAAATAGGAGCAGAAATCTGCTTACAACTCAGGCCCAGCAATGGCCGAAGTTGATACAATGAATAATAGCACCTCTCCTAGATGCAATGATACAAACGAATATGTTTCTCCTTGAATTCGGTTTGCTGTTGCAGTATGATCTGCTACTCAAGATGTTGATCTGCTGCTACACAATAATGATCTGCTGCACAGGTGCGAACTTCTCCTTAAGTGTGAATTAAGATGAATGAACTTGATGATTTTCAAATGAGGAAGGCGACCTTGTATTTATACAAAGTGAGGTGACTCTTCAAATAGGTCGGCTCTCATTGAGAATAAATATTTTACAATAATTGTCAAAGGTAGTGTTGTGACCTTTTTCACACATCACCCCATTCAGATGGGGACCCCCCCTAATTCTTGCTCCATTCTGGTATTTTGGCTTTGCGTCTCTCTCTCTCTGGTCCTTTCGTCCTTTCGGGGATGTCCCATTGTTTGACCCAGGTTGAAATATTGATTAAGTCTGCACAATTAGGGTTTTCTACCCCTCAGGCTTTTTAACTTCAAACCAGGTTATCAAATTGAAATCTGAGGTTAGTACAGCAATCACAAGGCTTCCAACAAAGTCCCACTGAATTTTTATCGAATTCTGACAACTTACTATTTATAGTAAGTACTCAATCGGGGACTGTTTCAGCAGGATTTTGGAATTCTGTCAGCTTCGACACATTCAGAACACACCAAGCTACTTGCACGTAAATTTTGAGCCAGATCAAACAACTTGCTATTTTTAGCAGTTCAGGCTTCAGGAGCCATTTTCAGGGGTCAAATATATGATTCTTCATTGCATGTCCGGAGATTACTTCTGGGTTTCTCGAAACCTTCGCAACGATATAACATGCAAACCGAGACAACCACTTTCAGAGTTCAGCCTTCGGAGGCTATTTTTAGGGTTTGCATGCAGAGTTCTCTAACGCATGTCCAGATATTCCTTCTGGGTTTTTCAAGAGCTTCGCAACAGTTTGACATGCAAGCAGAGAAGATCAAGTTTTGAGGACTTACTATTTTTAGCTAGTGCCCACATGCAAACCATTTTTCTGGGTTTTTCTGGGTTTCTTGAGATCCCACAGGCAATATGAAATGCAAAATCATCTGGCAGTGGATGAGTCACTTTTCAGGAAGTTTCTATAAATAGCAGTTTCACCCCAGCCATCCGGCACTTCAGTTCAACATACAAAGCCACATGCAGAAGAAACAAAGTCAAACGGAGACCGTTCGGAATACATGCAAGTCAAATTAGGGTTTCCACTTTTATAGGGGGTGAAATCTAGAAATAGTCAAAATGAAGTACCCCACCAATATCAACATACTTCAAGGTACTTGTTGGCAAAATTTGAGCGGAATCAGAGTACTTACTATTTTAAGTAAGTCAAGGCACGGCTATAAATAGTAGGTCTGCACCCAAGGTTGGCATCAGCACGACACTCAAGTTATCAAGATTAGGTGTTGCAAGTTTCAAGTCAAACGGAGCTACTGAAGTCAGAAAGTCAAGAACTTACTATAAATAGCAGGTGGCTATAAATAGCAGGTCAGGGCAGAGAACTGGCAAAACAGGTTCACAAGGTGAAGAAGATCAGATGGTGAAATTTTCAGGCAAAACGGAATTGAGGAAGTCAAGGAAATCAAGAACTTACTATAAATAGCAGGTGGCTATAAATAGCAGGTTGGGGCAGAGAACTGGCAAAACAAGTTCGCTAGGCGAAGAGGGTCATATGGTGAGATTTTCATGCCAAACAGAGCCATGGAAGTCAGAAAAGCAAAGACTTATTAAAAATAGGATGTGAGATCTAGATCCGGCAAAGGCATGGAAATTTTACTAAGTATGGAGAAATGGAAGCTGGACCCCCCCAAAATGCGCCCACCTCAAGGATGAAACTAGAAATTTTGCTAAATATGTAAAACAGAAGCATGGGGTCTCATTTGCGCCCAAGGAGAAAGAAAGCCTTTGAAAATAATCTAAGGCACGAAACAAAAGTACACCCTCTAGAATGCGCCCTCAAGCAAAATTCTAAGTGTTTGAAAATTTTCCAAGGCAAAAACAAAAGCACAAGGGTCAAAATGCGCCCACCTTCAAGAGGGAGACTATGAAAATTCCTAGGGCGCGGAAACTTCAAGGGGTCACCTTCAAAATGCGGCTAAGTATAAAATTGAAAGTACAACACCTAAAATGCGCCCACCTTAGGAAGGAAGTCTTCAAAATATTTCTAAGGCAAAAATGGAAGCAGGCTAGTGGAAATGCGCCCTCACATGAAAGCTCCTCCATCAAAATGCGCCCAAAGGTGAGTGAGAGGCTGAAAAGTTGCTAAGGCATAAGATGAAAGTGGCTACCTTCATATGCGCCCACAAATAAAAGTAGCACATATAAAATGCGCCCATCTCAAGCAGGGAAAAATGCCTAAGTATGAAAGTAAAAGCACTAGGGGCAAAATGCGCCCATGTTGGAGGATGCCTCGCAATACGCCTAAGATATGGAAAATAAAAGATTGAGGGTGCTAAATGCGTCCAAGTTGAAGCAAAGATGTTGAAAGCGTCTAAGGCATCAAATGAAAGTAGACATGCCTAAAAACGCCCAAGGTAAAATGAGAGAGCCTTGAAATTTTTCTAAGACAAGTAAATGAAAGTACAACCCCTCATTTGCGCCCATCTCCAGCAAGTCTAATATGCGCCCAAAGAAGAATGCAGGCCTTTGAAAATCATCTAAGGCAAGAAGTGGAAGTAGGCATATGTAAATGCGCCCAACCTTATGAAGTGATGTGAAAATATTCTAAGTGAAAGTAAAAGCTTCCTAGCTAGAATGCGCCCAAGCACTGAGGAAAAAGAAACGTTGGAAAAGTTTCTAAGTGCCAAAGATGAAAGTGGAGGCTCCAGAATGCGCCCTCAAAGCAAAGTATCTCCTTCAATATGCACCCAACCAAGATGAGTTGATCAATAGCTTTTAAGGAAAGCAAGTTAGAAGCCTTGAATATTTCTAAGGCAAGGAAATGAGAGCTGGAAGTGGTGAATGCTCCCAAGGCAATTGGAAATCTAAAATATGCTAAGGCACAAATTAGAAACTCCCACATGAAAATGCGCCCAGCTCATGAGGATGCTGAAAGTATAAAAATTTTCTAAGGCATGAGACTTAAAGTGGAATACCTCAAGTGCGCCCAAGTCAAGTGTGAAGGTAAAAACACGCCTGAGACACATGAAATAAAATTCACTAAATGAATCTGCCCTTGAAGTGTTGAAAGGTTGGAAAAAGAAATTAAGGCGTGGGAATTTAAAATGTTCTAAAAGTGGACTCCACATAAAAAAAATATGCGCCTATGGTAGAGAAAATGTTAGAAATATTTTCTAAGTAAAATAACATTTCACTGGGAAAAACATGCCCTTGGCATGGAAAGATAGCTTGATGAATTTTAAAATTTTCCAAAGGCAGTTGAATGAGGTTGACGTATATTTTTCAAAGGGGGAGAATCAACATAGATGAATATTTTTCATGGGTTAAATGAAAAATCAAATGAACCCGTTCAAAAGGCACTCATGGGTTGACAAAGTTGAAAAATTGATTTCCTAAGGGAAATCTTAATATCTTCAGAGGAAATTCGTTTTGACTAGATCATTTTCCTAACAGAAATTAAATCTCAGGGGACGGATTGATTCGAGCAAGCAAGTGATTTCTGTCAGCGGTTTGAATTATTTTAAAAGGGAAAATTTAAAATGTCTAAGGCAAATTTCATGAAATTGAGGATTTAAATGACAGACATTTTAACAGGTTCAAAATAATTTTAAATCTCCCATGAATTGTTTCGAGATAAATTTAATTGAATATGGCGAGAATTTTAAAATGGAGTTCTCAAACAAATCAGAGTGATTTTCTCGCGAGTTGTTTAATCACCAGCAGTTAACTCGCAGACTAGAAGGAAAAATTCGAATTTTTTTACAAGGAAAAAATCTTCATTAATAGCAACTGCCATAATGACTGGCTGACGACTAGCCCACTACTGCGCCTGAAATGGAAAATGCCAAACAGAGAGAGTGGAGAATTGATGAAGGTGCTAAAAATAACCCCAGCACTAATTGGTAGGATTCTTTGAGAAGAATTATTTAAGCAGTCTCTCCTCTCATTTCTTCTCACAGTTTTCGAAGTTGAATTGCTAAAGAAGTTCTTGAGAGATTGAAATATTTTTTGAGTTGTTGAAGAGAAGTTCTTTGAGAGTTCTATTTTTCGAAGTGTTGAGTTGCTGAAAGTGCGAAGTTGCTGGAGGATTTATTTCTCAAGTTGCAGAGATTCTCGAAGTTGCTGCAGATTTTATTTATTCGAGCTGCTGAAAGCTAGTTGTTGTTGGAGTTGAGAAGAAATTGCAGCAATCTCTCTTCATTTCTTCATTCTTCAAGTTGCTGAAGTTGAAAGTTGAAGGTTGACAGAAGTTGAAGCAAAAGATTTGATTTATCTTGTGCTGGAAAATTAGCTACATTGCTGAAAGTTGTTGGTGTGCTGCGAATTTTCTTCACCAGTCAGAGGCCAAGTTGCTGAAAGTTTTTGAGCTCAGAGTTTCTTTGTACAGTTTGAGGTTTGGAGTTAGAAATTTATGCTAAGAGATTTCATTTTCAAAAGCTAACTCCATATCCGCAGCCGTCTCGGGAGCTATTTTATTTTATTAAAAATCTTCAAACTAACTTATTATTATTCTATCTTATTCTTGCAGATGGCTGGAGCAAAGGATATTGCAGGAACAAGCAGAGCTGTAGGCAGAGCTGCAAACACTGAAACGGGCAAAGCAAGCTCATCCCGACAGACAATGATCAAAAGGCTCGCCAAGTCATTTCTTCCAAAATCGGCAATTGTTTCAAAGTTGGCAGGATTAAGTGACACCAACCTCGGGTCGTTTAATCTAAATGCACTCAAGTCTAGGATGTACGGACTGGGAGGCCATCAACCGTCAGTCACGGCACATAACATCATGAAGAGTGGTATCTACGCAGCCGCTGGTTTTCCACCAGCAATTCAGTGCCCGAAGCTAATCATGGAGTGTGCGAACTATTACAAACCAGAGCGTAGAATCATTGTCTCTTCGGATGGCAAATTGCTTGCCAACTTCATGCCAGATGCCATCGGAGAGGCATTTGGGATTCCTACTGCCGAAAACATGCTGTACAGATCAAAGGAGAGGGCGGATAAAATGTACTCCACCTCCTTTGAGAGGGTTGTTGTGGTCATCAACAGAGTCTGGATGCAGAAGCCAAAGCCACCTCGCACTAAACTCCCAAAGTAGATAATTGCCGAAGATGTGAAACAGGAATACTGCGACTTGATGATGATGCTGAGCCAAATAAATGGGAGTGCACAGGCCTACTTCTTCAAGCCTTGGATGTTCTAGTTCGTCGAGATCATCTTGGAGGGAAAGGAGTGTTGACTGGGCAAGAATGATCAGTGATAACATAGATGAACAATTCAGGAGCCTGAGGGGGACAAAAACCTTTTACATGAGCTCGTATGTGATATATATGCTGGCAAGAATGACCAAGTAACGAGGGATTACATACAAGGAGCCAATAGGCTATGCACCTGATCAGTTCAAAATCCATGAGGCTTGCACGCAATTACATCTAACCAACCTTGCCAGTTACAAACGGGCTAATGATGCATTCACAATGCACATCATGAGAACCCTTCAGCGGAGAACGCAACAAAGAATATCTAAAGAGGCACAAGCATTGATAGAGGAATACGGATATTGGCTCATCCAATTTCCGAAATTCACTTACATTAGGCTGCAGGGGTTCACTTCGTATCCATACCGGCTATCGAGGTACCCCACCGATCACATTGTGATGCTGGAAGTATCTATGCAATTGATCGCCTATGATAAGATCCAAAAAGGGAAGAAGAAGGGTGGGCTTGACTTTCCTATTGCCATGGGAAATTCTATCGAGGTGTGCCCCTCCTTGCAGGCAGCTTGAGAAGCAGAGGATGAGCTGCAATTCTATCATCTGTCGTATCACACAGGCAGACAGGATTTCGATCCTTACAGAAACATCCGAATGATACAGAACGTTGAGTATCGGCACAAGGCCCACATCGAGGACTTTTGGGCAAATGCTATTGATGAGGTTGAAATAAGGAAAAGGGTGTTTTCTAGGCTTCCCCTCAAATTGATCAGGGAATGTGAGGTAATCCCAATTCTCGACCAGGTGGAAGAGGATGTCAACGTTATACAGCCCGACTATGGTTCAGTCAGGGATACTCCGGTCCCACCAACTGATTGGTCCGAGCCAGAAATCATGGACTTGGACACGCTCTCTATTCCGGTGTTGACTTTCACAAGGGCTTGGGTCGATAGACATGTATGCAGACTTAAGGGCAAATCAATCACCCTTACTTATAACTTGATGGGTGACCAGAGGCCGCTATCGGTAAGAAGGGGAAAACAAGTCGCTCAGGCACCGGAAGCACAAGTAGAAGTACCAACCCAACCGATACCGTTGAGGATGGAACAAGCATCACCTATGCACTCACAAACTCAGTCTTCGAGTTTGAGAGTGATTTCATTATTTGCTGATCAGAGGGCAGGATTGGGTGAAGAGCGGGAGGTTGAGGAGGTGGATCAACCCAACATCCGAGAATCAGATAGTATAAGCGTCAGTGCATCCAGGGCTGGCCGACAAGAAGAAGAAGAGGAAACAGTGGCTGACACTCGTTTCTAGTAGATCTTGGACATGACATTAGAGGAAGAGGAAAACACAGAACAGGGGACCTAAGGGTCAGGAGATACGCAGCTCGTGGAAGATGATGAGCCCGAGCAGAACAATGCAAGAAGAGAAGAAGTACACGAGGTGGAGGCAACAGAGGAGCAGCCCCTCGTCATTTGCAATCCACAACAGACAGTGTCGGATTGGCTCACGGAGAGAATGAGAAGAGAGCCTGAGGATAATACGGATCCAGCTGTCGAGATGGAGGAGTTCCTCAGAAGAATTAGTGCGCCTCTAGAAAAGAAGAGAGCTAGAAAATTCTCGAAGATTTCGACTGACGAGTTAGGCTCCCGGACACTCCAAGTTGCTGTCCCAAGGGAGGAATATGATCGAGCCGAGGAGAGGCCTGAAAACTATGTAATCACCACCGTAGAGTTGGGTCGTCCTACGGGAGCCCAAATTGTCGAGGAGTTTGATAACTCCTATCAGGTGCTGAAAGACCAGTTGCTTAGAACAGAAGGGAAGTATAAGAAATTGAAGAAGGAGCACAAAACCTTGATTGGATATGTGCAAAGTCTAGCACGTCCAGGTGAACAGGCAGACCCAGCAGTAGAACTCCCACCTGAGCTTCCGAGGGAGTCAGTTATTGGCTTGGAGGACTTAAAGAAGATGGAGACGGAGGCAGACAAGTGGGTCAGCCATGTTCGAGCTGATACAGAGAAATTTATGGAGGACCTCGTTGATGCTTATCAGCAGGCCTCTAATATTTTGATGCGCACGGATATGGTAGATCAAGTCTGGGGCGATGCCCACATCTATCGGACGAAGACTGTTCTTCGTTTAGGGGCTTTGATGCATATACCTCTACGGACTTTGGTGGATGGAGGTGTGATTCAGGATGGTGACAGGTATGATTCACTAGTTGGTACTACTCGGTGGTCACAGGCCATGGGTTTCACGATGCAGCAAGGGCAGATTCGGCCAGAACCAGGAAGGCAATGGGTAACATCGTGGAGGGAGTTCTTAATACACTGGAGGCCATATTTGCTAGGAGGCTGACTCCAGAGGAAATAACTGTTGATAGCTTGAGAGGCAAATTGGCTCCATTCTTCTCAGCTGCGAGGTCGCTTGTCCAGGACGACTTTGAGAATGTCTCCACTTTCTCTAGTATAATCCTGAATACCCAAGACGCCTTGGTGGCATGGAGGAAGTCTTACACTCGGCACGGACAAACGGTAGCGGTCTTGGAATTTCAGCTCAACCATATTCCACCAATTTCGGTTCAGGAGGTTGAGGCGGTGTTGGCCCGGCTGATCGAGTTTGCAGTTAGAGAGCGGGACAGTGGGAACGCTCTGCTGGATGAAGATCTTCTGGAAGATGATGATGGGCATTAATTGCTCATTATGGTTCCTACAGGGGAGTGGAGAATATTCTGTGCATTTATTACCCCACTCCTCCTTGTGGCGGTTTTTAGGGCGGAAACCCTAATTAGGGTATAGGTGGCTCGATCTGAGCCCTTCATTGTAATTCAATTTGAACCATCCATTGAAATGGACTAACTATAAAAGGGGCATCCCCCCTCATTTGTAATCAATTAGAACTAGAATTGAATCAGAGATAGAGTTGAGCTAGAAAATAAAAGGCATATAGCATTTAGCTTAGAAGTTAGCTTAGATTGAGGAGGAAAGGAAGTTTTCCCATTGAGGACTTTGTAAGAAGTTGTGAACACTCTCATAATATAAAGATTTATCATTGTTTGGTGGTTCTATCTTCTATTGTGAGTAGTTAGCAAGGCTTGTTCGTCTTTCCAATTCAAGTAGATAGAGTAAAATAGACTTTCAATTCATGCAAGTAGTCGTTAATTGTGGAGTGTGGTGTTTAATTTGGACAAGTCTTCCTCTATCCATACCACTAGCGGACTTGCTGACGGTAAGTCTGCCCTGCATGGTCAACTGGAATTTCAGTACTCAACTTCGATTGTGATTCATATGTGTTCACTTGCATCGTTGTGATGGGGTGCACATGTTAAATCATAATTTGAATATCCTATTTATCCTTTGAAGATTGCACCTACTTTGTCAAAGTTGTCCGACGGGGAGGTGAAACAAAGTTTGGTTTGAAGATTGTTGAAGCTAATCCTCACATTCCACCTCTTAGAAGTAGATTGTAGAATTCCTATCCTTTCTCCTTTTAATTTAGTATTTCCCAGTTAGTTTAGGAATCAGAGCAATATTGTCAAATCCTTTATGTCTTAACTGCTTCACAAAATCGAACAACTACGTAAGTCCCCTTGAATACCCAGCATATTCACATTAGCCAACTGAGTCTATTCGCGTTAAAGGAACCTTGGAGTTGAACGCATGAACTTTCATGCAATCTTAGCATGCGGAATAATTTGATCAAGAGAGAATAGAATGACCGTTGGGCATTTTTATTCTGTGTTGATGTCGTCATAAAAAGCACGTCAACAGGTAGGTCGGCCCAAATATTAAATGAACATTAATATTCTCAATGAGGGTCGGCCCTTAAATTATTAAATAAATCAAGTATAAATTTAATCATGCACATATAAATTAAATAGCCGAAAAGCTATCATTTAATTTAGTTTTCATGAATTGTGTAAGCTAGAAGAAGTAGCCTGAAGCTGCTAATAACATCAACATCCTTGTCCATGCCTTACAATCGTTTCCATCTTTTTTTATGATACTACTTTGGGAGATCCATTTGGTAGACCTCTAAGTGAAACTTCTTGCCCATTGTGTTTGAAGCAGATCTCTAAATTTGGATTATCCATGGTAAAGCGCCCAAGGGAGTTGATCCATGGCATCCCTAAGATTACATCGTTGTGTAGATTCACCAAATAAAAATCCCCTCTTATGGTATGATTGTCCAATGTAATTTTGAGTTGAGGAATGACCTTTGAGCATTGATTCGTGGTCCCATTTGCAAGTGCTACTTTAAACCCTTTGAAATTTTGAGCCCCTAAATTTCGCTTGGTCGCTACACTTTTGCTGATAAAATTTTGTGAGGCCCTGCTATCCACCAAGGCAATAATTTTCTGCCCTTTTAGTGTGCCTTTGATTTGAAAAGATCTATGCTCACTTGCTTAAGAAATGACTACCAAGGTCCCTTGTTCATCTTGGTCCCATTTTGTTCTTTTGGTGGGGGCTTCCTTTGATTCTTCATCCCAAGCTTCTTCTATCTTGTGTATTTGACCTTTCTTGCATTGGTGGCCTTGCCCCCAAGGTTCCCGACACTTGAAGCCTAAGCCTCGATCTATGAATTCACTCCTTCGTTTGTTGGCCTATTTGTGAAGGCATTTGTGGCCTGGGGTCCATGGTTCATTGCAAAAGTGGCAAATTCTTCCCCTATCATCTCTCCCTCGTTGGTCTTGTTTGGGATGTGGCTTAAACGAGGGATTCTTGGCTTTTTCCTTTGGAGAACTTGATTCTACTTTTATGGCTCTTTGAATTGCTTCTCCCATGGTTTGAGGTTCCAACGGGTTTACTATGTTCTTGATTTGCTCGTTGAGCCTTTCAATAAATAGATAGGTGAGTCTTCTTTGAGATAGGTCGGGGACCATGACAACTATCCTTTGGAAGTTGTTTGTGTTCTCCTCCACTGTTCCTTGTTGCTTGAGTTGGGTGAGTTCCTTGAAATACCACTCGGGATGCCTCTGGTCAAATCTGTCAATGAGTTTTTGAGTGAACTCACTATAGATGGTTATACTTCGATGTCCTTGTGTGATGAGTCCATGGTGCCACCAATCATGAGCTATCCCTGATAGGTGCAAGACAACAAATTTGGTGGCATCTTCTTCAGTCATGGGGCTGAGGGAAAGATAAGTATCGATTTTTTGAACCCATGATTGCGTTGTGGTCTTTTCGAAGACGTCAAAAAGAGGTAGTGTCATCTTATTAACCCGAGATCTCAAGTCTTTGCTGGTCTGATTCTTTCTTTTGCTTGAGTTGGCTTGTGTTTTGACTTCATAGTATTCCTTGAAGGGCACCAATTTCTGCACTGTTGGATCCAATCCAGTGTATATAATTGCAATATCTTCTGCACTATAGGCATTTTTCTCTTCGCTTTCTTCTATGACATTTGTGCTCGGAAGAAAAGGATGCATGGTTGGCCTTAGCGCGGAACTCTGGTCAAATGTTCATTCTCGGAGTTATTTGATTGCATTTCTTTCCTTGGATTGGTTCTCTCTTGGGTGTGATGACTATTCATGCTTTGGAGAGTTTGTAGAATTAGCTGATTTGTTCTTTCAAATTTTTCATTTGTTTGCTCCATAAATGTTTTAAGTTCTTTGGCCAATTTATCAATCGTGGTTCCCTTCCTTTCGTAGGTTTTCATTCACTTCCCTCTTTACAGGTTGGCAAGATTATGCTCTGATACCACTATGATAGACCTCCTTAGATTGATTACAGAAACAAATAGGAATTTTGACACATTTATTAATATTTGTAAGCAGTATCAATCTTAGTTCATATTCAATTATTTCTTTATTTCAAAAAAATGGATTTGAAATTTGAATGAATCAATTCTAGATAACTCTGCTCTTAATTAAATAATAGTCTCAGAAATCGAACTCTAGAGCCAAGACTAGTAATTAAAAAATATGAAGATCTCCTATTCGTTGAAAGAAATGAAACAGTCTGAGTGCAATATGAATCTGTCAATTATTAGAAGGACGTGAGAAGATCTCTTCTATTGTGGCGCCTGTACTTAGGACGTGGTTGGGCGTGAGTGACCTATTTCCCTTGAGGCTTGCTACCTAGCTTGGTCCACCTATCTTTCTTCACTCCCGTAATTCACTATGATGTCAGGGATTTGCGTGTGTTTTCTTTTGAAGAGGCGGCGGCCAATATTTTTTCTTAGTTCGTCGATATTTCTCCTGGCATTCTCTCCCTCTATCTCCCATGCTTGTTCTGATTTGCTTTGGTCTCCTTATATCCGTTTCAACAGAAGCGACCTTCCAGAGGATGCGTTGGGTCTTCTTAGTTCTTCTTTTTTTATAGCTGCATCATATCGATTATTTTATGATTAGCTTTAGTTTATTATAGAGAAAATACGAATCTCAAAAGCATACTTATATACATACATATATTGACAATATCAATTATAGAGGAAATGTTGATTATATACATATGTTTGATATACTAATTTATAAGATGTTAATATGTGTATAAATAAATAAAATTATATATATATATATATATTTACTCCGGAGGTGGTCATTCGGGAAATTCCAACTGACTGATGGTTGGCGCTCCTTCTACATAGCTTTGAAGATCACTGGTTATGGACAGTGGCACATGGCAGTTTTGGAGGCTACGGTGGTGAACGGGGTGAAGTCTGGGAGCAGGATATCACAAACAAATTGACCCGATCCTGCAGGCTTTGGCGATAAAAGGAAGAAGCATTATAGAAGGGCACTGGTGGGGAAACTATTTAAGAAAGATGCAGAAAAACAAAAAGACATGGGCAGACCCACACTTTTCTACGAGCCCAACTCAGGGAGCGGCTGAAGGGCCTCTTGAGGCATTGACTGGGTTGGATTTCGGGTTTAATGGAGTCGTTTGGCACATGTAATAATTTTTGCAAGCAAAGACGGGAGCTGTCCCCTTAGGCAGCACTTAACAAAAAAAAATATATATATTTACTCATTTTTTATTTGACATTTATTTATGCATATATATTGACAATTTATTTATATTCATGTATCTATTATTATGTACAACAGTATTCGTTAATATATCTACATAAAAGAAATACAGCTGAGTCATAACATATACTTATCTTTATTGGGATCTTGTAGGATGGGGACATCACAATTAGGTATGATAACTCTATAACTATGTAGAGCCCACTCAAAACCTCTTCATTGGCCTTGAAATTTAGGTAGAACTGTAATGTTGGATTCAAGAAATAGGCAGTTAAATGTAAGGGCTTGTAAAGCTAAAAGTGCCATTATTGATCAATGATGTCCTATATGGGATGATACTTGTTCTCAACCCTAACATAAATGGATATGATGGCCTCCTTGGCCTTAGCCATGCCCTCAAATATATAGCCCATTTCAAGCTTCTCCCTCTCAACAACTAGAAGAAGAATAGGTTTTGAGAATTGCAATTATTATCAAACATTAACGTTGTGACAAAACTCAAATAGAATGGAAATACAAAAATATAATGGAAATATGAACTTCTACAATCTCCTTTGTTGAAGCCAAAATTTGTGCTCATTGAAAATCCAATCAACTATGTCAATTGCTACATTGGTCCTTTCCTACCATGCATCTAAAATGAGATGGAAAAAATCTCAATCTCGTTGCCTAGCTCTGAGTTTCAACATTAACATAAAAAAGGGAAAAATTTTAGTATCAACATTTCCTTGGATCCTATCCTAACAACCAATTATAGTCTGGCTTGATGGGAAAGCCTTGAAAGAAGCGCCTATAAACTCTACTCAACCCATCTAAGCCCAAGAGCACGAGCGTCCGACCAAGACAACTCACCCCTTGGCCCCAAGCGGTAGGAATGTCTAACCGACAATTCCACCCTTGAGGTGGCCTACTTAGCATGGGAGGCTTGTAAACTGCATCCTCCTAACTTGCTTCCCTCAACCTTACACTTGATTGATCATAGGATAAAAACATATATATATTAAGATCATAATGACTCATAAGGCTCAATAATTGTTGTAGGCATCATTATTGCATACTCAATATACATAGATACATATAAATATAAATATATATATGTAATCAGCAGACCATAGTTATGATAAGCCTACCATAGAACTAATAAATATGAATAACAAGCATACAATGGTATGCCATAACTATGATAGAGTATTAATATCAATAGGCAAATATATAATTATATTCAATAACTATGAAATGACATACCACAATCTGCATAAATTATAAGATAATCTTCTATAAATGATTCGATGTTTCTCTGCTCAGAATATACTTATATATTCTTCACTTTATTCCTTGATCCATCCTTTGGTCTTGAATCGGTCTTCCCTTTCTAGGCCAATCAGTCAAGAGTCATATCCGCTCATTGAATAGGACGTGTCACTTGTGTGCAGTCGCTACCGTTTCCTGACTAAGGATAATGTAATCACTGCATCCTTAAGATTGATCGCTGTGTTTAGGGACTATTAGGAATTTGTGCTTCTGTATCATTTGTTTATTTAGTTTAGAGCACAGGCTATTTTATTTATGATATTTATTTCATATATTATCATTATAATATATCATATTTATGATATATCAGTATATCATATATTACCATTATAATATTTATAATGATATTTATAAATGTCATCTATTATCATTATAATATCTGTTATTTTATAATATTTATATCATAATTATAATATTATCTCGATAATAATAATTATAATAATGGTGTTTAAATGGCAATTATTATATTTATATTTTGATATTTATTCGATTATATTATTTGTGTTTCAACATCTCATATTTAGTTAGCATTACAATTTTGGGGACATGACACTCATGATCCTCATGATGTAAACCATGTGTACAAACAAAATTTTCTGAATCATACCTCTTTTCATATTCACCCAAATCTAAATGTTCTTCTTCCTTGCTGACCTTAAGAGGCTCATCCCCTGCATGCTCAATCTTAACACATTTCTCCCTTGGAAGAAATAGTGATCTATGTTGCGGCTCCTTTTGCTTCTTTGTTTGATCTAGCTGGTTACAATGTTCCCTGACCTCTTGCAAGTGCTGTTTTGCTTGGGCAGCCAACATCTTAGCATCCTTTGCTCTATGTAGCCAACTGTCACGCAAGACTTGAGTTCTCGACATCTTCCATGGTATGATATACAAATTCAGACTTGTGGCTTGAATTTTCAACATCTTCCTCAAACCTAACACCCATCTCATGAGTGCCAACAATGCGAGACTCTTTCACCTCAATTTCCCCATGTGACATAGCTGCTAATTCATGAATATGTGAGGAAATAGGGCTGCTGTTACCAAACAGAAAATCTACATTTTTATCATACTTCTTTGTAGTGACTTCAAGGAGCCTGAGCAAATCTTCATCCTTTGTTGAATGCCTATCATCAAGAGCTGGTATGATCGCACCCCAAAATCTGCTTTCCTTCATGGTCTCTTCTTCAACACATCCATAAGTAAAAACTAGGTCATCATCATGCTCCATCAAAGGGTCTCCATCAAAATAGTGAGTAGAATCTTCTACATCATGCTTTTCCCCAAGGGCTGATCTAGAAAGTGTATGTACAACTATAGCGTCCTTAACCTCCAAGTGATCCTCCATATCTTGCAATGTTAAATCAATCTTATCCAATTCACTTTGTTCACTACATACTGAAATTTCTTCACGTAGTTGTTCTAACACGGCTAGTTCAACAACATTCATGGCAGTATCTTTGTCAATCTTCATGTGCTCTTCATTTGTAGCTTCAATAGGTGAATCTCATTTGTCCTTGTCTTCATAGGGTTGAAGTGAACTTTTGAACATATCTTCTTTTATCAGTTGGACAATTTCAACATGCTTTCTTCAATGGTTGTTCTAGAATCTTGCTCACCTATAGGCTGATCAATGACTGTTGATTTACCACTCTTCACAATAGCATAATCCTTATCTTGAAAATCATCAAACTTTTCCAAACATTGCAGATTATCATCATAGGGTTTGATTACTTCCATACCTGAAAAGTGAGTGGATGTTCCCTGGCAATCATTTCCAACTATTGGCACATCTTCAACACACAACATTGACCCTTCTTCCTTTCATTTTCTTATTTAGTACCTGTCAAAAGACTCTGTAGTCTTGATAGCTTTAGGGTCACCTAAGTACTCATCAAGGGTTCTGATAATCTTCGCATTCACGGGTATAGTTTTTCTTGTCGATCTTAAATATTCTTGGAATGTTAAAAAATCCTTATACTTTTGATACCTTTCTTACCATCTACTAAGTTTGGAGGCTGCAATTTCATTGTCCTCCTCTCTCATTCCCATGATTCACATTGACACTAATTTCCCTACAGGTTGGCAAAATCCTTATTCTGATACCACTAAAATATCCCAACCAATATATATGCAATTTTTCAGATTTTTGTAATCTAAAATGATGCCCTAATTCTCTAATTTTAAACTTATGGTCAAACCCTAGTTTGCTGATAAGAATTTATGAGTTTTATATGCATTAACTGTTGATGATATAGCAGCTTAGGGCTGCACTTCCATTGCATGAACTCCAAGAAGAAAGCATAAATTAAATGAGTAGCCATTTGGCTATTTAATTCATGACTATTACATTTAATAAATGCAGAGGGCCGACCCTATATGATTTGCTTGCTTTGATTATTACTTGGGCCGACCTTATTTGTAAATTGTCATTTATTATATTCTTTTAGAGGGCCAACCTATCTTGAAGAGGTGCCTCTCTTGTATATATACAAGGTCTTACTTGTCATTGTATTCATTCATTCAAGTCAAGTAAATTTGCAACTAAGAGCAGAAGTTCGCACCTTCATAGCAGCAGTTTGGATTCAAGGAAGATCTCATATTTATTACATATCTTGCATCTAGGAGAGGTGCGATATTTTTGTATCAAGTATTGGCCATTGTTGGGCCTAAGTTGTAAGCAGATTTCTGCTCTTGTTCTACTTCATATAAGAGATTCATTTGCTGGGTTTTTCTCCCTCAAGAGGAGGGTTTTCCCAGGGTATCTTGTTGTGTTTATTGTCTTATGTGTTGCAATATTATTAAGTGCTTTCATTGTTTAATCTGATCTAAGAAACACTAACATGGTATCAGAGCGGGTGTGAAAAAGATCGTGATCAGATTTAGTTTGCAACACTCACTTCATTCTTTTTTAGTCTATCTTCTAAATTTCTCAAGATGGTGAACGGTCTGAAAATCGAGGATAAACTCGAAGGAATTTTGAACTACACATCATGGAGGTTCAGGATCATGTTCACATTGGAAGAGAATGATTTGGCTGAGTTTGTGAAAACAAAAGTTCCCGAACCTGAGGAGGAAGAAGAGAAGTTGCAGTGGAGGAAGAAAGATACTAAAGCAAAGAAAGTGTTAGTTGATTCTGTCAAGGATCATGTTGTACCGATTGTCTTCAAGTTGGATACGGCAAGAGAGATGTTTACAACCTTGGAAGAGATGTATGAAATCAACAACACTAGTCGAGCTCTTGCACTAAAGCAACAACTTCATCATGTGAAAATGGCGAAAGGAGAATCTGTTATTACATACTTCATGAGGATTTCAGAGATAAGAGATCAGCTCTCCACAATTGGTCACATGATTGATGACAAAGACTTGACTATGCTTGCTCTCAATGGTCTTCCGTTTTCATGGGAGTCGTTTATTCAAGGAATCAGTGCAAGATCTAAACTTCCCAAGTTTGATCGATTGAGAATTGATTGTATCCAAGAGGAGTCAAGACTAACGGCTAGGGGCATTGGTCAAAGTTCAAAGAATGAAGAAATACAAGTTCTTGCCTCTCATTCGTCGAAGAAAGGAAAAGGCTTTAAGAAAGGGTTCTTCAAGAGGAATCGAGAAAATGGAAATGATGGTGCTCCTGCTTTCAAAAGGAAACGAGATATGTCCAAGATTCAATGTTTTCGTTGTGATAAGTATGGTCACTTTGCGAAGGATTGTCCTCATAGACCTAAGCAGCAGGTTGCCACTGCAAATGTTGAAGAAGTCGCTCCGCAGAAGGACTCCAATGATTATCTGTTCTATTCGGCCTTGTCAAGCAATGCATCTACCAACACCAACACTTGGCTGATTTATAGTGGTGCCTCTAGGCACATCACCGGTTTCAAGGGTCACCTTTCAAACTTAGTGGAGAGCAACTCTAGTGATCAAGTCGTTATTGGAGACGATGCTAGATATTTTGTGAAAGGAATTGGAAACTCCTCTCTTCACTTGAATTCCAAGATTTCATTGGAGTTGAATGATGTACTGTTCGTTCTAGGGATAAAGAGGAATCTTGTCTCAATTTCGGCATTAGAAGACAAGGGTTATCAAGTTGTCTTTTCTAAAGGCAAAGTTCTTATATGGGCAAAGAACACCAACTTCAAAACTGCTCAAGTAATTGGAGTTAGACATGAATGTCTTTACAGGCTATGCACTCGTCCTCTTCAAGCGCTTGTACATAATAGTTCCAACATGTGCGATCTTTGGCATCGAAGATTGGCTCACATTCACTTTCGTGCTCTACCTATCATGGAGAAGATGGTCACCGTTCTTCCGAAATTCAATCAAGAACATGAAGGTACATGCAAGGGATGCGCCCTAGGAAAGAACACAAAAGTTACGTTTCATTCTAGTGAAAGTAGATCTAAATGTGTTCTTGATCTCATTCATTCTGATTTATGCGGTCCAATGTCTATTGCATCTTCTAGTGGTTTCTTGTATTATATTATTTTCATTGATGATTACTCTAGAAAGACTTGGATTTATTTCTTGAGATCTAAAGAATCTGAAGAAGTATTAGAAAGATTCAGAGAATTCAAGGCGCAGGTTGAAAACCTGTTTGGGAGAAGGATCAAGGTTTTGAGATCCGATAATGGTGGAGAATACACCTCTGGCACCTTTCGAGATTTTTTGTATTGAAGCAGGGATTAAGAGGGAGTTCAATGTTCCCTATAATCCACAACAAAATGGTATTGCTGAAAGAAAAAATAGGTCTATTGTGGAAGCAGTAAAAGCTATGATCCATGATCAAGTCCTACAAATCTCTCTTTGGGCTGAGGCATTGAGGACAACCGTCTATGTTTAGAACAGGAGTCCCCACAAGATCTTGGAGAATAAAACTCATGAAGAAGCATTCTTAGGGGTGAAACCAGAAGTTAGTCATTTGAGGATCTTTGGTTGTCTAGTCTATGTTCATATTTCAAAAGAAAAGAGAACAAAGCTAGAACCTTCTGGGGAGAAAGGAATTCTTGTAGGTTACAGTGAGACATCAAAAGCCTACAAGATATACATACCAAGATAGAAGTCTATTGAGATTAGTAGAGATGTCACATTTGAGGAAGATGTTGCTTTCAGAAGATCCAAGGGCACTCCTATGGAGATCGATGGAGAAGAACCTCCTCAAGATATGGAAGTTGACCACATTCCAGAGACCCTGGAGGAGGCTCCAAAACCTAAAGAAGATGTTGATCCAGTTGAACCCTTGGATCCTACTGATGGCCCTTTAGATATTGTGATTGGGAAGAAAAGACCTCTTTGGGCTCGTAGGACAATGCAGGAGGCAGAAAATTTTGCAGCCCGAAGAGGGGCCTTCAGAGAAAGAAAGAGACCTCACAAGTTCTCTAGTTATGTCGCCTTGATGAGTCAGATTATTGAGTCAAAGCCTTCAAATGTCAATGAAGCTTCTAGTCAACAAGTATGGAAAGATGCCATGACTGAGGAGTATCAGTCCATACTTAAGAATGATGTTTGGGATATTGTTCCTAGACCCAAGGACAAATCTGTGGTGTCTTCTAAGTGGCTCCTCAAAATCAAGCATGCAGCTGATGGGAGCATTGAGAAACACAAGGCAAGATTTGTGGCTAGAGGGTTCTCACAAAAAGAGGGAGTTGACTATGAAGAAACTTTTGCTCTTGTGGCTCGATATACGTCTATCAGAACCATCATTGCTACTGCCGCATCTAGAGGATGGAAGATTCACCAAATGGATGTGAAGACAACTTTTCTAAATGGTGTAATAGAAGAAGAGGTTTACATTGAGCAACCCGAAGGATTTGAGGTACATGGGAAGGAGTCTCATGTTTGCAAGCTGAAGAAGGCCTTGTATGGTCTTAAGCAAGCTCCTCGTGTTTGGTACGAAAGGATTGATCAGTATCTATCAAGCCTGGGTTTCTCAAAGAATGATGTAGATTCTAACCTCTACTTCAAGGTAGTAAAGGGTGAAGCTTTGATTTTGGTTTTATATGTTGATGATTTGATTATCAGTGGTGAGGAACATCTAATTCTAAAATGCAAGGAGTTAGCTTCAGAGTTTGAGATGAAGAATCTAGGTCTCATGCATTACTTCCTTGGCTTAGAAGTTTGGCAAAAGCCAAATGAGATGATTCTAAGTCAAGGCAAGTATACCATTGACATTCTCAAAAGGTTTGGTATGATTGACTGCAAGCATATGTCTACACCCATGGAGACTAATCTAGATAAGTAGAAGGAGGCTACAGCTAGTTCAGAACCAGTGGATTCTACGATATATAGACAGTTGATTGGTTCATTGATGTATCTAGTTAACACTAGATCTGACATGTGCTGTGCAGTGAGTGCACTTAGTCAGTTTATGTGTGAACCAAGGCAAATACATCTTGTAGCAGCTAAACATATTCTGAGATACTTATGTGGCACAATTGGATATGGGTTGAGATATTCTTCAGGTGTGGATTTAGAGTTGTATGGTTTTACTGATTCTGATTGGGCAGGATGTGTCTCAGATCAGAAGAGTACCTTTGATTGTTGCTTCAGTTTGGGTACTGCTATGATTTCTTGGTGTAGCAGGAAACAGTCTTTAGTGGCTTTGAGTACAATTGAGGCAAAGTACATAGCAGCTTGTGTGGCAGCTCGTGAGGTAGTGTGGCTTCGTAAGCTCCTTGTAGGATTGTTTGGACAATCAATGGAGCCTACCATTATACACTGTGATAACTAGAGCTGTGTAAAGCTTTTTGTCAATCCTGTGTTTCATGACAGAACAAAGCATGTTGAGATCAAGTACCACTATATTAGAGATATGGTACAAAGGAAAGCTATATAGTTGAGGTATATCAACAATGAAGAGCAAACGGCAGACATTCTCACCAAGCCTCTCTCCAGGATCAAGTTTGTGTACTTTCGAGAAAAGCTTGGTATGGTGGAGAATGCAGCCTTGACTGAGAAAGAGTCTCAGTATCAGTGATCCTTAATTGATAATGCATTTCTCTATTGAGAGAGATTTGAGGTGCAAGCCCTTGATAATGCATTTCTCTTTGAGATTTGAGGTGAAAGCCCTTGTTTCCACCCTCTGGGAGAGCCATGGTGGATGTCATGTGTGTGACTCCATGACAGCATCACGTGAGGGAATCCGTGATGATTTATCTATGCTTGTGTATCACCCTCTGGAGGAGCCATGGTGAAAGTCACATTGAGGTGACAACATCACATTAAGTGATGAGCACTTGTTCATACCATCTATGGAGGTAGCCATGATGGTTGATATCACGATGAGGTGATATTCTATTTTGTTTTCATTCTAATATGATGTGTCTTGTGCAGGTGGAAGTATCATCCCTAACTGAGAGGGAGTGTTGATGTTAAAGCAGCTTAGAGCTGCACTTCCATTGCACAAACTCCATGAAGAAAGCATAAATTAAATGAGTAGCCATTCGGCTATTTAATTCATGACTATTACACTTAATAAATGCAGAGGGCCGACCCTATATGATTCGCTTGCTTTGATTATTACTTGGGCCGACCTTATTTGTAAATTGTCATTTATTATATTCTTTTAGAGGGCCGACCTATCTTGAAGAGGCACCTCTCTTGTATATATACAAGGTCTTGTCATTGTATTCATTCATTCAAGTCAAATAAATTCGCAATTAAGAGCAGAAGTTCGCACCTTCATAGCAGCAGTTTGGATTCAAGGAAGATCTCATATTTATTACATATCTTGCATCTAGGAGAGGTGCGATTTCTTTGTGTCAAGTATTGGCCATTGTTGGGCCTAAGTTGTAAGCAGATTTCTGCTTTTGTTCTACTTTATATAAGAGATTCATTTGCTGGGTTTTTCTCCCTCAAGAGGAGGGTTTTCCTAGGGTATCTTGTTGTGTTTATTGTCTTATGTGTTGCAATATTATTAAGTATTTTCATTGTTTAATCTGATCTAAGAAACACTAACATTAACAACATTTATTTATCTCAATAACACCAAACTTATAGCAGATTTGTTTGATCATAAACAAGTATGAAATCAACACAATAGATCACCAATACATCCACCAGCATATGCCAAAGTTTTTTATATTCAAATATCCAGCTCACTGCTATAAATAAGATCTAACTAATGATGCAATTACATAGTGCAATGAGTTCCAAACATGCCCAACAACATATTGAAGTAATCCCAATCTATGCAATGAAAATGACCTCCTACTCTAACCCTAGCTGGGCGAAATTGCTCCAGCTCACACCAATGCTACAAAATGCAATTATTTGATGAAAAAACAACTCCAAAACCCTACATAGGGGTGCACTGGGCTGCTGGTCTACTATAAGGTTTGCAATCCCTAAAAATCTGAAGAATACCTTCCAACTTTCCCAATTTGCCCCTCCAAACTAGTCATCTATGTTGATGCAAAAATCTAAGTGTCAATCTAGCAAAAATCACCATTGAAGCACATGTGAATCTCTGTCATGAAGCCCTCATTGAAGAAGTTAGGTTTTTGTCCAAATTCTATATTCATAAGGGTTTTCGTCCTTAGAATATTTGCCAAAGTGCAGATCATAAAAGCAAAGATAATTTTGTTGATGATAAAAGCCTTCAAATGAAACATATATATATGCATATACATATCTACACACACACACACATATATGAAAACTTAACCTTTTCCCTCCAATTTGACCCACCTAATTTGGGCCTCAAAAATTCATTTTTTTTTTTGAATTTTTTTTTTTAAAAATGCCCTCCAAAAAGGGTTGCCCAGCCTCATAGAAAAAATATATAAAATATCTTTGGCACAAGTATTCAAAAATTAAATATTATTTTTTCTCCTTTTGGGTGCCAATACTAAAAAATAATAATATTTTATTTTTGCTTTTAGAAGGGACATTACATCATGCAGCTCTAGGAGAATCCTTTGAGAGAGGAATTCTTGCAAAGATACAATCTCTCTTTATACCACAAGGTATCTCCCTTCTAGAAAAACTCATCTTAACTACTAGAATCACTCTGTAATAGTTGAATGAGATTACTTGTAGCAACATCATGCTGCCACTCTCCTTTGGCTTCTACTACCCAATCTTCTTGTAATACTTAAATGAAACACAATAAAGATTCATCCTTCTCATCCTTCCTTGATAGTGCATCTACCACAACATTTTCCTTCCCTTTCTTTTATATACAATTTGAAAATCATGTCCCAACATCTTGGTGACCCATTTTTGTTGCTCTTTGGAAGATAATCTTTGTTCCGAAAAATATTTTAGGCTATCATGATCTATCTTAACCTCGAAGTGTCTACACATTAGATAAGGCCTCCATTGTTTTATTGCTTGAATAATAACTAGCATTTTCTTCTCATAAATAGGTTTGAGTTGATCCATACCCTTTAATTGATTACTCTCAAAAGCAATGGGCCGACCCTCATACATGAGAACCACTCCTATACCATTTCCTAAAGCATCACATTCCACAATAAAATACTTGCTGAAATCTAGAGTGGCAAGAACTAGAGTTGTACACATAGCCTCCTTCAACATTTCAAATGTTGCATTAGCAGATTCATTCTAGTGAAAAGAATATTTTTTCAATACAACTGTGAGGGGTGTTGTCGTATGACCATAATTCTTCACAAATCTTCTATACTATCAAGTCAATCCTAAGAAACCCCTCAATTTCTTTATGGTTTGGGAATAGGCCATTCCATGATAGCCTTAATTTGTTAGGATCCACCTTTACTTTGTAATGTCCCCATTTAATCCAAACGCTCTTCTGTGACTGATAGCCTTTTTCCAGAAGCCTGTAGGCTTATCGGAGGTAAAATTAGGGTTTTCTGTTCTATTGGAGTTTTGAAGCATTTTTTAGAGTTTGCATGTTTGAGCTTCTGATGCATGTCTGGTAGAGTTTTTTGGGTTCTTGGAGAGCTTTGGAATGGTGTGACATGCATCTCCATTTGACAATTTTTTTGGGAACTTGCTATTTTTAGCCAACACATTGGAGTTTCAAGATTTAGATTTTGGATTCTTTTGGGTTTTCAGAAAGCTTTGTAGTGGTATGACATGCAAAGGCATTGGGCAACTTTACAAAATTTACTATTTTTAGTAAGTTCTATTTCTCGCAGTGCCATCTTGGACAGTAGCATCAGCAGTCAACTCAGTTTCCATTTCAGGCAGTGCAGTTTGGAGCATAATTGGCTTTCAGCATTTTGAGGCTCATTTTGGTGAAATGATTTATTTTAAGTCATTAATGTTTTAAAATTCATTTTAGGCCCCATGGCCTAGATTAATGACTTAATGTTGTTTTAAAAGGGGGCCATTAAGGGAGGACGCCTCATGAAGGAATTAAACAAATTAAACATTTAAATGTTTAATATTTCCCTAAGGAAACTTGGACGCCAAAATGAAGAGGAGAAAAAAGGTGAATTAAATGTTTTGAAAATTAAATTATTGCAAAAGTAAAATGGGCATCCCTTTTAGAGGAAGATGGAAAGCCAACAGTCATCTTCAATTCTATAAAAGAAGGCCTTTGCTCTCTCATTTGTCATCTTTGGAAAATTATATTGAAATTTTGTTGATTTGATTTCAGAGCCCAGCTAAGGGGGAGCTTAGCTTTTCTATACCATTCTTCGGGCTTGAAACTATGGTTCCTTAGATGGTCAGTTGTGAGTGTGTTTCATTCAAAAGTGCATATTGTGCATCAACGTTGAAGATTTTGGTGAGATTTTCCAGTTTTGTACTTGCTGGTTCAAGCATGGCTGAAATGAGATTTCATTTACAGCTTTTGAAGTGATTTTAATTTGCATATGGGTATTTGCTCAAACATTTCCTATGCTATAGGCGATCATTACTGTGCATTTGCAGATTTTATTTTGGAGTCTCTAATTTCTTAGAGAGGTCGCCCTCTCCTAGGGCCATACCATCTCTTTGTGCTGGTTATGGTGTCTTGTGCCATCCAATAATCAATGTTTTTGCATTATTGTACTCTTGGGTGAAGGGTGCCATGTCCTAGATGGTTTATTTGTGTTTTGATAATGTTGAAGTTTGTAGGTCTGCATATTGGTTGCTGGTTTTACATATATCAAACTCAACTTTTCCATGTTATGCACTATTTCTCGGGTGTTTATGCTTCTAGTGCTATGTGCATTCGATTTGTAGGAGATAGGATCTTTTTGGGTGGAGATTTGAACAAATTAGTGGAGATTACTTGTTGGTCTGAACATTTAGTTTGCTGGTTCTGTAAATCAGACCTGGTTATTCCCTTCTCTTGCTATGTTTCTTTGGAAGTTCTACTCATATTTGTAATTGAGAATGTAGTATAAACATTGCAGGAGTTTGGAGCAGATTTGCTATTGCAGATTCATTGCAATAAACATTTTGTACTTGCAGATACTTAGCATTGTAAGGCTGAAACAGATGTACTGTTTAGTCATTTATATTTTTGCAATTACTTTGTGATTTAATTCAAAAACTGTAACCCCTGGATGGTTTGCCGCCAGTGTGGAGAAAGAACAAACTAAGCTCTCATTTTTCACCCACTGAAAAGTGGCGAATTCCCACTATTGAGTGGATGCCTGCCACAACAAATGAATTAGTTTTAGTTGTAATGTTTTTTCCCCCTACTAATTAAGTGGTAGTGTGGAAATCTCTCATGGTTGGTTCACCGCCTCTTTGCATTTAGTTGTATTTAACTTTTAGTTATAATTCAGTTTCCTCTGCCATATGTTAGCACCTCACCCACATCGGTTCTTGTGTGCACATTCTTGGCGTAGAGTGCATTTCATTTGATTATTCTTTGGAAGCTAATGCTAATCAATTGGCGTAGTGCTGGTTTGTGTTGTTACAATTCCAAGAAAAAATTAAGGGGCACATTTCATACTTCTTCATGTGAAACTATGTCCCAAGTACTCCACCTCATTAAGACCAAAAGCGCACTTGGATGGCTTAGCGTAGAATTGATGATCTTGGAGAAATTTTAATACTTGATCTACATGTTGCAAGTGTTCTTCCCATGTCTTGCTATAAATCAACATATCATCAAAGAACACTAATACAAACTTCCTCAAGAATTTCTTAAAGATGGAATTCATCAAACTTTGAAATGTAGATGGTGCATTGGTAAGGCCAAATGGCATCACCAAAAAGTTAAAAACTCATAATGACCCCCATGAGTCCTAAATGTTGTCTTACAAATATCTTCTTCCGTAATTTGAATTCGGTGATAACTTGATCTAAGATCTAAATTTGTAAAATACATAGCTCCATTCAATTCATCGAGCAAAGCATCCATCATTGGAATAGGAAACTTGTCTTTGATGGTGTACATGTTGAGCACTTTATGTTCTTGGCACATGCGCCAAGTTTCATCCTTACGCACCATCACCACAGGCAAGTGAGCACTTTGTCTATGCCTGATAATTCTTGCCTTTAACATCTCCTCAACAATCTTTTCTATCTCACTTTTTTGTATATGTGGATACCTATAAGACTTGATGTTGGGTGGTTGACTCCCTGGAACTAGTTTTATGGCATGATTATGATCCCTCTTAGGAGGAAATCTTTTAGGAAATTTCAAAAAACCACTGAGCGACAATCAATTATTGCTTGTAAATCAGGTTGCCTCTAACTTCTAATAAACATAGCTGGGCCACAAATCCATCCACTGCTTTCTTAAGCAAATTTTGCATTTGACGAGAGCTTACCATTTGTGGGGACTTTGCCTTCAACCCTCTTAGCTCTATTGCCTTTCCTTCTAATTGAAATTTCATGAATAGTTCTTGAGAGTTCATCTCAATTGTTCCCAAAGTAGTAAGCCATTGTCCTCCCAAAACAATATCTGTTGCACCCATGGAGATAGCATACATTGGGCTATCAAGGTGATAACCTCCCATGGATAATTTAATGCTATGACACTTTCCAGAACAACTAACAGTACCACCATCTGCAATCAAGACTTGTAGCCAATTTAGATGAGTAGCCAACTTTTTGTTGATGAGATTATGAGTACTACCCAAGTCGATCAACATTGTTACTTTTCGCTTCTTTAAGAACTCACTACCTTGACAGTTTGTGGGGGATTGAAATCAGAGAGTGCATGCCAAGAAATGATTGGTTGGGGATCATGTGATTAATCCTCTGGCTCCCCATCACCTTCTAATATTGGTTCCTCCTCTTCTTGCTCACCTTGACCTTCAATATAGAACAATTTCTTTTCATTGCATTTATGTCCTCGACTATATTTGTTGTCACAATTGAAACATAACCCCTTTGCTCTCTTCTCAATTTGTTGTGGAGTCAACCTAGTAGGTTGAGGTAATCAATGTGTAGGAGATCTCCTTTCGCTTACATTTACAAACCCTTGTCGCCTACTAGCCAAAAACTTCGCCTCAACTTGTCTTGCCATTAATATTGCCTCCGATAAGGATTGTGGTTGGAACAACCGTATATCATATTTTATGTGATCTTTTAAACCACCTAGAAATAGTTCAAATTTTCTTCACATTTGCCATTCTTAGACAAAGTATTTGAAATTGCTGAATATAATCCTTGACCATGCCTGTTTGTATTAATTTAGCAAGTTGGTAGAAGTAGCTATCCATAAATTATGTCCATAATGGGTGGTAAATCCCTCTTGAAAAATTGACCATGTGACCACACAACCCTCTTTCTCTTCTCATCACATAACCAACAATACCAAATAAATTGATTTGGTTCTAGGTATAATGATGCCATAGCCACCTTTTGTTGACCAAGAACATGATGAATATCAAAGAAAAGCTCCATTTGGCATAGCCAATTGGTTGGATCCTTGCCATCAAACTTTCTTATATCCAACTTGGGTATGAATTGACATGGCGTAAGATTATTAAATGAAGGATCCTTCTTGAAATCAGAGTCGAGTCCAAGGAATTCATATCAAAGAAAAACATTATCTTCCACCTTGCTAGGTGAATCTTCACCCTTACACCTCACACTCTAAATAAGTGATTTCAATTCACTCATATCCTTTTGCATATCCCTTTTTATTGACAAGATTTCTTTAGTCATCTTCTTCTTTAATGATGAAATATCACCCTTGACTTTGTCAATTTCATCATTAGTGTTAATATTGTCAATTTCTACTTCATCTTTCTCTGAAGATTTCCTCAGTGTGGTAGCATTCTTTTTGCCTCTTGTTGTAGGCCCCATCATGATGGTAGAAAATAATTTTGCAATAAATCACACAAATAAATTCAAAATAATTTAAATAATTTATTGTAACTTACCAAGGCCGAGATCACACTTTCTTAGAAGAATCTCCCAAAAATTAGGTGATTTGCAACCTTGAGAGTGAATTTTGTGGAAATCCTAATCTTGTAATCAGTGTTCCATGGGGATGCGTCCCTCCTCCAAAGAAAACCCCGCGATTTCTAGATGTCCCCGTCTTGGAGACTTGGGGACTTGAGGAGCACATCTCCCCACCAGCCCACCACTAGCACCACCACTAGTGTCGTTGTCTCCAAGATGCCGCTAGGACTTTGAGGACACTGGGGTGTCCTCAAGAAGTCTAGGGGACTCCTAGTTGTCTCTAGACCATCTCGAAGATGCCCAAGCATCTCTTGTGACCAAATGATCAAACAAATATTTAAAAAAAGAATCATAGTTTTTTGTGCCCAAGGCCAAACCCTAATGGCCTATGGTGCTACCCAAACCCCACAAACTCTATAAAATTGCCTCCTATCCTCATTTCAATTCACAAAAAAACAAATTAACAAGAAGCTAATAGTGTGAGTGTGAGAGTCAAAGCTGCAAGTGTAAGGTGAAAGCGTGAGAATGAAGAGCAAGAGGGTTGAGGAGGAGGAAGATGAAGAGAAAGAAGTGGAGTGATGTCAAGTCAAGGCTCACTTCAAAATTCAAATGCTTAAAACTAATTTGCCAAAGTTTCATTTGTAATTCTTATACATCTTTTTATAACAATTTTTTCAAGTACTATATGTATTTCAATGTCGCTGTCACCCGGCCATCATCCCCTTGTCGCCCCCTACCATCCCCAAACTTAGGCCCTTGGTCCCCCCATCCCCGAAACCCATCCCCACATCTTCACGTCTCCTCGTCAGGAAACTCCATAGAACTATGCTTGTAATAAATCACTTATTGCTGCTTCAAAATCTCTAAAATTTAGAATTTAGGCTCCCCTATTGATTCTTAAAAAACCCTACAAAAGTCAACAACCAATTCAACAAGATTTGGGAGATATGTACCTTCCAAAAAAATTGGGCAAAAACCCTAATTCTGCTATAAATCGTTCAATTCAGCTCCAATTCCTCTGAAATCTAGATTGTAGCTTCTTAAATATGTTCTTCAAAAATCCTCTTAAAATTAGAGAAAAATTCACAAGAATTTAAGAGATATGGTCTTCCCAAAATGAACTCCGTTTTTAAGAAAACGCCTTGCCTCTATGGTGCCAAGATCATGCTCTGATACCACTTGTAATGAAATAATCTGCACATTAGAAGATTATGATAGGAAATATGCTACAAATACTTGATAATAAATAAGAATAACAAGCCACTTCGAGGGATATAGGAAATGATGGGGAGAGTAGCTCTAGGCAAGAATGGGAGCGGCTCCCAGTTTTTGAATTTTGCAGATGAAGAGGGCGATGCTAGTGTTGATTTTAAGGACAATGATGATTTGGGTCGGATTTTTGTGCTGCTTGATGGTTGGGGATGGTTTTGCTGGCCTCCTCTTCGCTTTGCTAGTGTGGTTCTTGTCGTTGTTGTGTAGGGCCTCTTCGTTTTTGCTCCTCTTTCCATTGCTTGGTTTGGCTGGTCCCTGTTGGGGTGTGTTGTTTTGCTTTGGAAAGTGATGTCTGTCGTGAGGGGGTCCTCCTTAGTTTATGTTGGTGTGATCCGAGGGCTTGGCTCCTATGTGGCTAGAGCTAGGCATTTGTGGGTTGTTGTTTCCTTTTCCTAGCTCTGCTTTGGCTGCCTGCGTTGCTATGTGGTGCACTTGGAGGGAGGCTTGGGTGTGGTTTTGGCTTTGGTTTTGTGGACCCTATCACTTTAAGCTTTGGTTGTGATTGCTCTATTTCATTTGTGCCTATTGGTGATGATTGTGTTCTTTCCAGCCTTCTTTGGGATAGTCCTCTATTCCCTTACTGTGTTGTTGGGTTTGGAGATTTCTTTGATTATCTCTTATGTTCTTGGCCTCATTGGGCTTTGTTGCGCTACGATGGATGTGCCTTCCTCACTTGTGGCCCACCTTGGTTGTGGTTTTGCCTTTTTCTTTTGGGTGCAGTTTGGTATGGTGGTTCTTGTGAACTCTGTGTTTTCCTTGGTTTGCTATGAGCATGATGGTTTCATCCTTGTTCAACTCTTCCTTGCAGGTGTATTGTGGTTTTCGAGGTGATTTCTCTCTTCATGGACACTTCCCTTCGGTGTTTGGGCTCTATCGATGGCACGCCATTTTTTTCCTTGCCTCTTGGGTGTGTTCTATCCTTGCATGTGTGGTGATAGGGGTTTATTTATGCTAGTATAGCTTCGTTTATGTTGTTGATTTTTTGGATGGTGTTTGAGGCTATGGTCTGTGGCTGCCTCCAAATGAGGTGTTCTTGGATCTCACATGTATTGCTACCTCCTTTGTTTTGTATTGGAGGGGATGGTTCTATGGTTGTGTGATGTTGTAAGTTGTTGACTTGATGTGGTTCTCTATCCTCATGGTGGTTGGGTTATCTTCTCTTACTACCTAGATCTTTTTGTTGTTCTTGCTCCTTTTTAATTTCCTGTTGTCAGGTTTGCTAAAGGATGGTGTGTTTACTTTTTCTACAAGAGTGGTGGCTTTCTCCTTGATTCTACAACCTGTTCCTTTCGAGGTGGATTCCTCTTCTATCAAGGTGAAGATGGTGTTGTGGTTTTGGTTGGAAGCTTCCTTTTCTAGATTTCTCAACTGCTGTCCCTTTTGAGGTGGGTTCTACTCCTATTGAGGTGGAGTTTGGGGCTGTTAGGGTGTGGAAAAGGTTTTCATGTGATCCTCTCCAATAGAGGGCAACTCTCTCTATTAGATACGGAGATTGAGTTGGCTTGCTGGTTTGACATGTGTTTCAAGGATGGATCAGAGTTGTGTCTAAGTAGTTGGTTTGTTGTAGCTTGTGGGGTCTGTGGTTGGTGATGGGATCTTGGTTCGTATTCTGTATTTTCTTTGTATGTCCTTTCTGGCTCTTGGCCTTGATGTTTCTTTGGCTTTGACTTAGGACTGCTATTGGTTCTAAGTGTTCTGTCACTCTTGGTTTTCTGGTGACTAGGTGCTGTTTGTTTTTCTACTGTGTTTCTGCAGTGTTTCTGTTGGTGTTTTTTCTTTGTTTCGTTGGTGTTGGCGTTACAATTCACACCTCTGGAGTGTGTATTGGCAACGAACATCTATGCACAGTGTGTAATGACTTCTCTTCAAATTAGGAGGGGAAAAACCCTCTTTTGTTGATATGCGTGAAAAATTAAATGTTCTATATCCTATCTTTTTGACTCAGCTAGAAGAGGCACAAGGTTAAAAATACTAGTACATTGGAGCTAAGGTTTTTCTTTGGTTTTGCAGATCTTAACTACAACTAACTTAATGCTTAAACTATCCTATTTCCTCAAGAGAAACAGAGCATGAGGACTTAGGAGCAGGGAGTATTTGATGATAAACTTTATATCAGGATTCCCAAGGAGGAGGAACCCCTATCCAAGGTGTAGGATGATATGAAGGTTATTGGTAAGAACATCAAACAATAAACTTTATTACTAAATCTCAAGGAGGGGGAACCCCTATCTGAGTTGTAGATATGTAACAAGCTTATTAGAACAACACTTAAACGACAAACCTTATTTCTAAATTCCCAAGGAGGAGGAACCCCTATACGAGGTGTAGATATGAAAGAAAGCTTGTTAGAAACGACATCAAACGATAATCTCTTTTCTAAATTCCCAAGGAGGAGGAACCCCTCTCCGAGGTGTAGGTATGAAACAAGATTATTAGATACAATATAAATCTAGGACAGCAAATTGCATGAAGGACCTTTCACACAAATGAACGATCAAACCAGCTTTATATTAACAAAGTGAACCAACACAACAATATTGCACAACAAGGTGGGCATAGCAATTTGTTATTGCAGAAAAAGTTATAATTACAATGTTAACAAATATTGAATAGCGATACTAGAGGCAAGGTGGCTCAGCATGTTTGTTATCACGAGCAAAAGTTAACCCCTAAATCTCCTTGAGTTTACACTCAGTCTTGCAAGCATGCAAGAGTTTATTCTTAAGTCTATATGTATGCAACTTAATAGTTAACTAGAAAAACTACCTCAGTTAACTGATTCTAGACTAAAGTAATTGGATTGTGCAACACACAAGTCCTTATTGATATGAGAGTTAATTGATAACTAACATCAGTTTACTAAAACCGAAAACTAAATGAGAACTCCAACTATACATAGATGATTCCATAATAGACATGCAATGATATGTGGGATAGCAGTTAACTTGGAAAGAAGCATCAAGTTAACTACTATATCTAATGTCTATCCTAAAAAGGTGGGACGTCCTAATCTGTAGTTCACTGACCATGATCTCGAGCAATTAACCCCTCCACGAGGTTGTTGATAGCATCACCATCTGGAGCACTGATACTCCACTGAAGTACGCGGTGTCTTCGCAGCATCTCTTCACCATTTGTGATTTGACTTTGCAACAACTTGAGCAATCTTGGAAATATCTGCACACTTCAACTTGCAGCTCACTAATTGGAAACTCTGGTGGCTCCGCAATTAGAGTGATGACCTCTATTTATTTTGCAACTTTACTCTTTCGACGCTTTTCTTGATTCTTCTCAACGGAAGAGTGTTGCATGATGAAACCGCGAAGTTTGACCGTGAACACTCTTGCTGTGACAAATGCACACGAACTCGCAGCACACGTAGAATTCCAATGGTATTCAACCCTCCAAACTGGCCTTGGAAGGCAATCAGCTATACGAGGTATGAGACCATGCGGATTTTGAGTGACTACAACTATCAAATTATCTAAATCAACCCTTCAAATGTGCTTGATGCAAATCAGTGTCGACTTTTCTTATGAAATCGTGAATAAAGATTAATTTGGTCTTGAATTCAATCTGAGTGAACTACATTTTGAAAAACTCGCAAGTTGACTGTAAACACGACTATGTTCTGACAACTTTTGCAATTAGACTAAAAATGGCTTCTAGCGAGGCCAAAAATAGCTTGTCAAAGCAAACCCACAACGCCAAAAATTCGAAAAATTGCCTTTTGCCTTGGCATGTGAAGACTTTTTGAAACATAATAGGGGCAGCGGGGGCTTCAAGGGCAATTTTTCTCGAGAAAATCTAGCATATGGGTTTTGTAGACAATTAAATTTTAAGCCAACCCAGATTTGTTAGAAACTCGGAAAAACGACCTTTACTAAGGCATGCAAGAGCTTTTTAGATTAGAACTACGATGGTTGCAAGGGCTCCTTTTTTCGAGAAAAAGCCGCACATGGGTTTTGTAGGCGCCAATGAGTTGGAAACACCTAGATTCTCCGTTTTTGAAAAAGTTGACTTCTAGGCAAAAGAATGGAAGCAATGAGGCAATTTTCTCGAAAAATTCTTGAACATGGGTTTTGCTATCGATGCTATGCTAAAGGAACCCAAATGACCAAATTTTGAAAATTATGTTGTTTACTTTGACATGCGAGAGAAAACCTAAGACAAGGATAGAGGAATTTTAGAGATAGAAAATAGAAGTTATTATTCTGCCTCTGAAAATATGCCTATGCCTTGAATTCAGTTTGATGAAGTTTGAAATGCATGCACTCGAATGGTGAAGTTTGGAAAATAATTCCTCTGAACAAAGTGGACTTGGCACTGTGAAGAACATTAAAAACTATCACCCTTAGCGCATTTAGATCTTTGCTTGCGTGAGAAAATGTGTTTGCTTCCACTTGTGATGAGAATAATGGACACCCAAATGCCTTAATGAATTAAAAATTTATGAAGGCGTCACATATGCATGCAATTCCCTAAAATAGGACGCAATAATCCCATTGGACCTCCATTTCAGTTAATTGAATGAAAAATAGGCCCTAAAATGGGCACCACCCAGATGCACTTCAGTTATTCGCCACATGCAAGTAAAATTTAAGTCTTGTTGAAGTCGACTCAGAAGTTGAATTGGAGATTAAATATTATTTTAAGTTCAGTTAACAACCTCCTCCATCAAAGGTGTCACTTTGCACTTGAGTTCAAAAAGTCTTTGACTTTAGGCGCCTCTACTCTAGACTTAGAAATTTTCTTGAAATTTTCATTTGCAAACGTCATCGGAGGCTATGTTCGATCACTGATCCTGATTGATTGATGCATCCAGAAAATTGGCTGACAGTTTCATTGAAGAGAAGGATCAAAACTAACAAGAAACTCCTTGAGGCTGCAAGCCCTAATTCTGACTTCTGAGGCTTCAAAATTAGGGTGCCCCTGACCTACAAGGGTGCTTTTCTAACTTGGTCAATTTTCATGCATTTTCATCATTTTGAAGGTGATTTTGACCTCCCTTCATCTCGCATTCTTCCAGCAACTAACAAAACTTCAGAACTAGCATACAAGCTCACTACGGAGCTAGCTCAATTGTGAGCATGATCTCTTGGACAACACTTTTCCTAGAAACAACTTCTGCTAGGTGAAAAACTTGGGCACCCTTGGCAACCAGGGGCGCTTTTCCTCCCAGAGTTGGCCATTTTTCAAAATGGTTGAATTTCCACTTGATTCTCGGTTTTAGATTGTTGACAAGTCTTCTGACCCGACTGAGATATGCAACGGAAAGTTGGAAGAGTCACAGACATGATGAGTATCTGAGATAACCCAAAAGATTGCATTTAAGGCTCCAAAACCTTCGGCTCTCTTGGCCTCTAGGGGCTTTTTTGTTTTTTTTTGACATTTTTGACCATGATAAAACCTCATGTTTGACTCTTGATTTCAGCAATTCAACAACTCAGATTAACCTTTTGACGGATTCGTTGCGAATCCAGATCAAGTCTGAGACATACATCCAGGGTATCATTTGGTCAAAAAGTTCCATTTGGTACCTCAAAAAGTTGGGCACCCCTGGCCTCTAGGGGCGCTTTTCCTCCCAGAGTTAGTCAAATTTTCACCAATTTCGGTTCCTCCGTTCTTTGTTCAATCTGCAATTTTGGGCGTTAGACAAGTATCATGATCTTTCTATTGAATTCATTACAAAGCTGACAGGATTTTGAGCAGATGCCTTGAAGAAGACAGCCTCTGAAAACCACACCTGGGTACCCAAAATGATGGGCGCCCTTGGTCAACAGGGGTGCTTTTGCCTTGGCGATCTTCAATTCAACCTTTGTTTTATGTGTCCATTCATTCAACCGTTGTTGCCATTTGATAAGTCCTACGAAATGGCTAATAGATCCATTGCGAAGCTGGGCTGAAGTTGAGAAGATTATTTTGGAGATATTCAATGCAAAAACTGACATCTGATGCCTTGAATTCTTGGGAGCCCCTAACCTCCAGGAGCTCTTTTCTCCACCAATGTTATCTTTTTTTGCAACTTGCTCTGTTCTTCGTTCAATCTTCAAATTCAGGTGCTAGACAGATCTTTTGGACTAGCTGGTAGGCTCGTCGTGAAGTTGACAGGATTCTGGAGAAGTCTTCTTGGAAGTGATTGTAATGTCCCCTTCTCATCAATGAGCAGTTTTGTAGCTCCTCAACCTATTCCAAAGGCCTATAGGCTCGTCGAGGTGAAATTAGGGTTTCCATCGTTTGGAGATTTTTGGCACTTCTCGGATTTTAATATTTTTAGGAAGTTCTAATTTAAGCAGTGATCCAGTTGACAACATCACAGTGAGCTTTCCATTTCAGGTGGAGCAGTTGAGTATTTTTGGATTTGGCTTTTGAGGTGCAATTTTGGAGGAATAAGTTATTTCAAGTCATTAATATTATATTTTTAAATTGACCCCTTGGCCTAGTGCTATGACTTGAAGTTGTTTTAAAATGTGGTCATGAAGGGAGGACGCCTCATGGAGGAGTTAATTAATATCTTTTAATGTTTTATGGGGCCCTTGCCTTGGACGCCTAGGGAAGATGATAAGTTTATTTTAAAAGTTTAAAATGTTGCAAGGAGGTTTGGTCGTCCCTTTTTGGAGGGAAAAGTTGGGAATTCGAAAAGTCATCTCAAGTTCTATAAAAGAGAGGCCTTGCTCCAACATTTGATCATCCATTGTTAAACATATCTTAATGTTGTTGAAATGACTTCATGATTTTGGCTTCGAGGAATGCATACTTCCTAGCAAAGAACCAATTTCGTGTTTGAAAGATAACATCTAGTTGGGATTGTGGTTGCTTCTCATCTAGACTAGCAGATTGAGCTTCATCGTTGGTGAATTTTGGTGATAATTTCCAATTTTGTACCTGCTGGTTATTCAATGGCTGAAGTAGATTTTCATTCACAACTCTTAGTATGATATTATTTTCATTATGGGTGTTTACTCATTCCTTCCCTGTGCTAGAGGCGACCCTTCCTATGCAATTTCAGAATTTAATTTGAAGAATTCGATATTTCTTGAAGTTTGCCCCTCTAGGGAGGCCGTACCTTACTAGGCTTGTCTTCCAATTTGTGCACAATTAATATTCAAGCTTTTGATGTGGTTTCAGAGTTGGAAATTGGGCGCCATCCTCCCTAGAAGCTTTTGCAATTTGTTTCAGGTCTTTTGGAGGAGTTTTGTGGAATTGATGAGCATTTTGTTGTGATTTTTTTGCTGGTTATGAAATTACAGTTTGCTGGTTTCCTGCATCAGATTCATAATAGTTCAGATTTTGGCTTGTAATTTAGTAGTTGAGTAGATTAGAAGTTGGAGAAACCATCTTCCTTTATTTTGCTTTGATTCTATTGCAATAACACTTGTAATTTGTAGATATTGGCATTGTAAGACTATAAATAGTAGTAATGCTCCAGTCATTTTATTTCTGCATTTACTTTGTGTTTAATTTCAAACATTGTCACCCCTAGACAGTTTACCGCCAATGTGGAGAAATAAATAATTGTATCTCTCATATCTCACCCACTGATTAAGTGGCGAATCTCCACTACTGAGTGGATGCCTGTTGAAAAGTGAATGAATTGTTCTTCATTGTAATATCTATCTCACCCATTGATTAAGTGGTGAATCCCCACTGCTGAGTGGATGCCTGTTGAAAAACGGATGAATTGTTCTTCATTGTAATATCTTTCCGCCCATTGAATAAGTGGTAGCGTGGAATCTTCATGGTCAAATCACCGCCTACTTTCATTTCCAGCTTGTAATTCAAATTCAGTTATTGTTAACAATCCCATCACCATAAGCTATCACCTCGCCTTTAATAGGATCTTGGTGAACTTTCTTGGTGAAGGTTACTTTCAAGTTGGTTATCATTTGGGAGCTAACACTAATCATTAGTGTTGTGCTGGTTTTTTGTGATCAAAATTGGGGAAAAAACTAAGGGGCTTATTTCAATGGTATCAAAGCCCAAGATCTTGCCATCCTGTGACATTCAAGGTTCAACTGTCAGATGAGTGATAGAGATACCAGAGACTTAACTAGAAGTCAAGCAAGAACTCAACATTAGTTTCCACTAGTTCCAGAGGCAGAGACATTTTCAGAGGTGTTGAGAGATACTGGTAAAGCAATTGAAAACATGTCAGATATTGCTAGACAATCCATGGAGGAAAGAGATGCTAGAATGGAAAAGAAATTTGATGGTATGATAGATTTGATGTCGCGGTTGTTAGCAAGAATGGATCAGCAAGCGACTCAAAATAATACTCTGCTCCAAAACATTCATACTGGACAAACCAGTGGTGTTAATGGAAATAATGGCCACAATGGTTCAGAGGTCAATGGAAGAGAGAGGACTATTGGACAACATGTTGCAATCACTAGAGGATCAGCCTCTAGACCTCTTTTTCCCACCTTTACTCAAAGGGAGGAACCACAAGAAAAAAACGGAATACACTTGGTGGATGATGCAAGACAAGCCTACATGGAGTATTCCACCTTGCCTCCTGATCTTAGAGACCAATGGACATTTGATCAATTCATGAATCAAAAAAATAGAAGAAATGGTGGAAGAGTTGAATACTATCCTCCTATGGGTCCTAAAACGGACTATCAGCAAGCTCTTGGAAAGGTGACTTTGGCCCATTTTGATGGGAGTGATAAGTTTACGGTCAGGTCATGGGTACAAAAGTTGAACAACTATCTTTCTCTTAGACCTATGGCAAAGGAAGAAGCCATTAAATTTTCCACACTGCATTTGGAGGGAGCTACTCACGAATGGTGGTACCATAGTTTTGTCACTCTTGGCCATAACCTAATCCACACGTATGAGGAATTCACCAACAAGTTGATAGACAAATTTTGATACCAAAGATCTTGAGGTGCGATTCTGTGAATTGGCTCAATTGAAGCAACATGGTACTTGTTGACGTGTGTTTTATGACAACACCAACACAGAATAAAATGTCCAACGGTCACTCTATTCTCTCTTGATCAAAGTATTCTGCATGCTAAGATTGCGTGAAAGTTCATGCATTCAACTCCAAGGTTCCTTTTATCGCGAATAGACTCAATTGGTTGATGTCAATATGCTGGGTATTCCAAGGGGACTTACGTAATTGTTCGATTTTTTTGGTCCAAGCAAATGAAGGATTTTGACTATGATGCTCTTGATACTTGAACTGACCGGGAAAATACTGAATTTAAAGGGAAAGGGGATAGGAATTCGACAATCTATCTCTAAGGGGTGGAACGCGAGGACAGGCTTTAACAATCTTCAAACCAAACTTTGTTTCGTCTCCCCTTTGAACAACTCTAACAAAGTTGGTGCAATCTTCAAAGGATGGATAAGATGTTCAAATTGTGATTCGACATGCGCACCCCTTCACAACAAAGCAAGTGAACACACAAATCACAACCGAAGTTAGGTGCTCAAATTCCAGTTGACCACGCAGGGGCAAACTTATCGTCAACAAGGCTGCTAGTGGTATGGATACAGGAAGATTTGCTCAAACCAACGCCACATTCCACAATTAACACTACTTGCATAAAACAAAGTCTACTTTACTCTACTCTACTCTATTTGAATTGGAAAGACAAAAAGATCTCGTGAACTGCCCACAATGCAAGATAAAATCACCACTCAATGAAAATCCTTATATTATGAGAGTCTTACACAACAATCTTTTACAAAACTTTCAAAGGGAAAGTCTTTCTTTCCTTTCCAAACTAAGCTAACTCCTAGCTCTACTTTAACTTCTATCTAGCTCAACTCTATCTGTGATTTCTGTCTAACTCTTATTCTAATTCTATATATTACAAATGAGGGGGGATGCCCCTTTTATAATAAGCCCATCTCAGTGGACGGTTCAGATTCAAATACAATAGAAGGCCCAGATTGAGCCACCTAAGCCCTGATTAGGGTTCTAGCCCTAAAAACCGCCATTGAGAGAAGTGGGGCAATGAATGCGCCGAAGATTTTCCACTCCTCATCAATGAACCACTATCCGTTATCAATTCACATCGTCTCCTTCCAGAAGATCATTGTCTAGAAAGGCGTTTCCTTTCTCCTTCTCGCTGGCTGCAAATCTGATGAACCTGGCCAATATTGACTCAACTTCCTGATCCGAAATGGGAGGAATGTGATCCAACTGAAATTCTAAAACAGTAACAGTTTTCCCATGCCAGGCGCAAGATTTCTTCCAGGCAACAAGGGCATCCTGGGTGTTCTGTATAATACTGGAGAACGTTGAGGAGTTCTCGAAGTCATCCTGTGTGAAGGTCTTTACCTCAAAAAAGAATGGTGCTAATTTGTTCTTCAATCCATCTGCAGTCACCTCTTCAGAAGTCAACCTCCTAGCGAAGATTGCCTCCAATGTGTTGAGGACCCCATCTAAGATATTCGTCATGGCCTTTCTGACCCTGACAGAATCCGTCTGTGATGCATCGTAGAATCCTCGGCCTGTGACCACTGAAGAGTACCATCCAACGAAGTCATATCTATCCCCCTACTGAATCACACCTCCCTCAACCAAAACTTGTAGAGGTATGCTCATCAAAGCCCCTAAACGGAGGACAACCCTCGTCTGATAGATACGAGCCTCACCCCAAGCATGATTAACTGCACCCATCCTTGCCATAATATCGGAGGCTTTCCTATAGGCATGTGCAAGGTCCTCCATAAACTTTCTTGTTTCGGCACGGACGCTGTCAACCCACTTGTCTGCCTGTTGTGCCATTCTCTTCAAAGCCTCTAACCCACTAATTGACTCCTTGGAAAACTCAGCTGGGAGCTCAATTGCCGGATTCTCTTGCCCACAAGGACGGGACAAGTGTTGCACGTAGCCAATTAGTGTCTTGTGCTCTACCTTCAACTTTTTGTATTTGCTCTCAACATAGGACAGTCTATCCTTGAGTGCTCGATAGGAATTATCGCACTCCTCCACCACTTGTGCTCCAATAGGGCGGCCAAGTTCCATAGTTGTAATCACATAGTTTTCTGGAACGGCCTCATTCCAATCACACTCTACCCGAGGCACTGCCATATGCAAATTTGGGATCCGTCCTCATCTGTTGAGATCTTGGAGAACTTCCTAGCCTTCTTCTTCGTGGAAGGTGCATTGATCCTTTGTAACAACTCTTCCATCTCGGCTGCAGGATAAGTCTCATCTACAGGGTCACGTGTCATCCTATCCCTCAACCATTCTGGCACCTCCTGCCGCATATCTGATATCACAAAAGGTTGCTCAACCTCGGTCTCTACCTCATGAACTTCTTCTCTGCCTTCGTTCTGACGAGGCTCATTATTATCGATAGGTTCGGTATCTTCTGAGCTCTGGGCATCCTAATCTGAAATGGCATCATCCTCGAGAGCTGCCTCAATCTCCTGCTGAAACTGAGTATCTGTGGCAGTCCCCTCATCTGTCTCATGCTGATTTTCTTGCTGATTACCTTCTCGGGGCATGTTGATGCTTTGGCCCACTGATTCTCTACGAGGTGGCTGACCTGCCACTAGCACTACCTGTTCTGCCTGCAATCTCTCCCGCTGATCAGCAAACAATGATACCTCCTATAAACTCGGAGAGTTTGTCCGAGATGGTGTATGCGAGGATTCCTCAACTCTCAAAGGCTCGGGCTGAACTGGCTCTTTTCCTCTTGGCTCTGGAGTTTGATCCACATGTCTTGTTTGTCTAACTGTTGGCGACCTATGATCTCTCATCAAATTATATGTAAGGGGAATTGATCTTCCCTTAAGTCGGCTGACATGCCTCTCTACGCAACTCCGTGTGAATGTCAAGACTGGGATACAGAGAGTATCCAAGTCGGTAATCTCTGGCTCTGACTAATCTGGGAGTGGTAGAGGCGTATCTCTCACTGTCTTGTAGTCAGCCTGTACAACGTTTATGTCCTCTTCAATTTGATCCCCCGCTGGGACAATCTCGCATTCTCTGATCATTACCAACGGTATCCGAGAGAACATTCTCTTCCTGACCTCGATCTCATCCACTGCACTTGCCCAAAAGTCTTCGATTTGTGCCTTGTGCCTGAACTCTTCTGACAATATCCATTTTGATGTTCCTATGGGGATTGTAGTGGTGTCTGCTGGTGTGGTAAGAAAGGTGGAAGAATTGGAGCTCGTTTTCTGCCTCCCTAGCTGCGTGCAGCGATGGGAAGATTTCATCTGAATTCCCCATGGTAATTGGGAATCCAAGTCCACCTTTCTTCTTCTTCTTTTGAATCTTATCATGGGCAATGAGTTGCCTAGATACTTCCAGCATCACTATTCTGTTGGTGGGATACCGGGGCAATTTATAAGGATAAGAAGAGAATCCTTGCAGCCTTATGTAGGTGAATTTCGGGAATTGGATAAACCAACATCCAAACTTCTCAATCAGCTCTTGTGCTTCCCTGGATATTCTATGATGGGTCCTTTGCTACAAGGTCTTTGTTATATGCATAGTGAAGGCGTCATTGACCCTCTTGTAATTGGTGGTGCTCGTCAGATGCAACTGTGGACAAGCCTCATGTATCTTGAATTGATAGGAACTGCACCCGATTGGTTCCTTATAAAAGATTCCCCTATACTTTGTCATGCGAGCCAGCATTTAGACAATATAAGAGCCCATGTAAAACGTTTTCGTTCTCCTCACACCACGAAGCTGCTTGTGTATGCTATCACTGATCAACAGTGCCCAATCCATGTGATCTTTGCCCTGTAACACCAAGTTGATATAATAAAACATCCAAGGTTCAAAGATGAACGCTTGGGGGCATCCTCCAACTCTGCTTAGCATCATTATGAAATCGCCAAACTCTTGTCTCAAATCCTTCGAGATTATCTGTTTGGGTAATTTTGTGCGAGTCGGCTTGGGCTTGATCATCCACCTGGTATTTATCAAATCAGCACACCGGTCCGTTGTGGATGAATACATTCTTTCAGCCCTTTCCTTTGTTTTATAGATCATCTTCTCATGAACTAGAATCCCGAATGCCTCTCTGATGGCCTCAAGTGTCAGGTTGGCCAATATCTTGTCGTCTGGCGAAGTGATTGTCCTCTGCTCCGTGTTGTAGTGGTGGGCGCATTCCATGATGAGCTCTGGACACCGGATAGTTGGTGGAAAACCGACAGTTGAATAGAGTCCACTCCTAACAATATTGTGTGAAGTCACTGATGGGTGATGGCCTCCAATCCCCATTATCCTTCTTCTGAATGCCTCCAGGTTGAACGAGCCCAAGTTCGTGTCAGCCATCCTGCCCAACTTTGATGAAAATTTTGATTCCGGCAAGGACTTGCTCAACTTTTTGATCACTGCCTGTCTCGAGGTGTTTGCTTTTGCGGATTCGGTGTGGTTGTTTTTGTTTGCAGCCTTTCTGCTTGATTCAGCCATTCTGGAAAAGGGTAAGAGAGTTAGAAAACAAGATAATAAAATAACAATATAATCACCATTGAGGGTGCCAGCAGATTTTTAAGTAAAAAGGCTGCAACACTTTGTCACTTTCAGCTGCAAACCTCAACACTCTTGTTCACTTCAATATTGTTAGAAGTCTTTGTGAAATTTCTGTATTTGCAGCAGATTTGAAAATTCTCCCTTCAAGTTCGTACTTCACAGTAGTTCAAGCTTCTGCTTAAATTCAGATTTCTTCTCTAAAATGTACTTTCAGCAACTTGGAAATTTGTACTGCAGCAATTTCCAAACGTCTAGACTCAGCTTCATACTTCGGCAGTCCAATGAGACCTCCCGACAAATTCGTGCCTTCAGCAAATGCAGCTTCAGCAAATCAAACCATGCCTTTCACTTTCAACAACTGGAGACTAAGAAGTTCGCACCTCTCATCAATCAGCAACTCCAAACTTGCTTGGCCACGCCCCAGTCAGCTCAACCTCTTGCCAAGTCGCACTTCTCAGCAACCTCCAGCTCTCTTCACAATTTCGAATTTTTCAGCAACCTGAGACTCCTCAAAAATTCGTACTTCAGTTTCAAAGAATGCTCTGCATTCAGCAACTTGTGAAAAAATGTAGAGAGGACTTAGAATATTATAGCCAGGTCGAAATCTAGCAAGGGCTATACTTAGCACATTTTTTAATTCATTTTCCCTCTCTTTTCCAGTCGCAACACTTGTCATCTGAAGCATCAAAATATCAAGCTTCTAGAATTATGAATTTCATCATCTCTGCACAAGCCTGCCTCGTCGCATTGTTTCCTTTAAAATATTAGATCACTTACTTCCTTGAACAACTTTGAATTTACCTGGCTAAGTCATTTTGTTTCAGGCGAGATTACTTCATTCATCCGGTTCAGTTTTCGAGCGAAAACACTTCGTGAAGTCACATTTTCCCTATTTGCCTTGGAGAAATTCTTGAATTTACCTTAGGAAATTTATCAAAATAGGCACTAGGCAAAATTCTCTATCAAAACGACACGAGCGAGGTGTGGAGCAAGTTGGAATCATCTTTGAATTGCGAACGTTCAATACCCAAAAGGAAATTCTTTTCAGAACTCGTTGTTTCCATGTGTATCCAGATGGAGGGGTACTTTTAATTTTGGCTAAGGTTTATTTCTCTTCACTCCGGACGTCTTCCACACCTGCAATTTCTAGTTTCTCTGCCTTGGCATTTTTCTTGATTTTCTCCTGAAGAATTTTCCTTTGTCCGGCATGCATACCTTGTCTCTGGAAATTTTTAGCACCACCTCCTAGGCGTATTTCTTACTTTTGAAAATGTCTTAGAAAATTATTTTAAATTGAAATTTTATTAACTCACCCTTGAAGGGCGCATTTCACCCATCATGCTTCCATTCCATTCCTTAGGCAATTCCACGCCTAGACTTTCTTCATCGTACACTTAGCAATTTTCCTCTTCAAGTCCTAACTCCCTTGGGCGCATTTTGCATGGTGATAGGGAACTTGTTCAACTTTAGGTGCATTCCACCTAGTGGGAAGGACTTTCATTATACTTAGAATTTTCAAAATCACGCCTCCCTTGCCTTGTCTAATTAGGCGCATATAGCATGTGGAGGAGGAAAACACCTTGGGCGCAAATCACACATGACACTTCCACTCTAGGGCGCATTTGGCCTAGTCAACCTCCAGTCTTGGGTGCAAATAGGGGTGTGAAGAGGAATTTCCCTAACCTTAGCACATTTCCTCAACACTTCAATGTTTTTTACCTTGTGGCCACCTTGGGCGCATTTGCTATGGGGAGGAGGAACTTGAAGGCGCATATGAGGGCTAATGAAGGAATTCCCACACCCATGGTGACTCTTCACCTTCCTTGAGCGCATTTCACATGGTGAGCTTCTACCCTTGGGCGCATTTTGCCTAGGCAAAGGAAAGCGCCAACACTTAGTGACCTTTCACCTCCCTTGGGCGCATTTTGCATTGATAGCTTCCATGTTTGGGTGCATTTCACCCTATGAGGAGGAATTTCATACTTACACTTAGAGATTTTCAACATTTTCTCATACCTCAGGCGCATTTCACCCATGCTGGAGGAATTTCCATACTTTGAGGTTTTTCTAACCTCCTCACCTTTTCTAGGCACCTGTCATGTGTCTTCATGTCTTTTATCACTTATAAATTTCCAATGCCCTAGACATGCCCTGGCTTTCTATTTTTAGCAAACTCGGAGAAATTAGGGTTCCTTTGCGTTTCATCCCGTTCTGAGTTGGAGCAGGCATGGTTGTGCTTCCATTGACTTTACCACCTTGTTTATATCCTCCGTCCACGCTGGTATGCTATTTTTAGCAAACCCTAAAATTGATCAATTTTTGTATCTCCGTTTGCTCTGAAATTCGTTCCACTTGTTCTTGATGCGGTCAGCGACCTGTTCACATTCGCCTCTGGTACAGTACGTGCTATTTATAGCCATGAGATGACTTGCTAAAAATAGCAAGTATTCAGATCGTGCTCAAATTTTGCCAGTTGACAGCTTGAAAAATGTTGATCCTGGTGGCGTGCTTCGCTTTGACACCTCTACATTTTGTTCCATCTATGTTTAGACATAGAAGGGGAAACCCTAATCTGACTTGCATGCGTTTTGGACTGCTCCCGATTCCCTTGATTCCTGCTGTTTGTCGCTCTGGTTGCTGAACTAGAGCATTGGGTAACTACTGGGATGAAACTGCTATTTATAGTAAGTGTTCGGAAAGTGGTCAATCTGGTGTCGGATGAGTTTGCATGTTACAATGCTCGTGGGATCTCAAAAAACCCAGAAAACTGGTTGATGTGCTGGCACTGGCTAAAAATAGTAAGTCCCTGAAGACTGACTCACTCCGTTTGTATGTCATATCACTGCGAAGCTCTCGCAAAACCCATATGGAATATTCGGACATGCATTGAAAATCACTGCATGCAAACCCTAAAAATAGCCTTTGAAGGCTGTACTGAAAAAAAATCTTCGTCTCGGTTTGCATGTTATACCATCACGAAGGTCTTGAAAAACCCAGATCCGTTCTCCAGTCATGCATTGGAGAATCGTATGTTTAAACCCTAAAAATAGCCTCCGAAGGTTGAACTGCTAAAAATAGCCAGTTGTTTGAATCTTTTCAAATTTCATGTGTAAGCACTCTGAAGCTGCCTAAATGTGCTGAAGTGGTTAGAATCTCGAAATCTTGAGGAGAAGACCTCGAATTAGGAACTTACTAAAAATAGTAAGTTGTTAGATTTCAGTAAGATTTCAGTGGGATCCTACATTGGGCCTTCTGACCGCACTACTGCACTTAGATTTTACCTTGATAACTCAGTTTGACCTCGAACAAGCCTGAAGGATAGAAACCCAAATTTCGTAGACTTGGCAATCATTTCAATCTAGGTCAAAAGGTGGGACATCCCCAGAAGGACAAAAGATCAGAGATAGAGAGAACCAAAGCCAAAAGACCAGAATGGAGCAAAAATTAGGGGGTCCCCATCTTGGATGGGGTGATGTGTGAAAAGGTCACAACAGTACTCTTGAAGCATACATTGTTGATTTTCAAAGATTGTAAGTAATGGTGCCCAACATTACTAAAAGGAGATTGGTAGTATTGTTTACTAAAGGTTTGATGGAACTATTGAAGGGTTGGGTCAAAGCATTTGATCCTCAAACTCTAGATGAAGCAATCAAAAAATCTAGAAGCATGGAATTGGCTGCCCCTTAGCCAAAATTCCAGTTCAAACCATTCAAGAAGGATAAGAAGAAGCTTTCTTCAAGTCAGCCTAAGAAGTTCCCACAAAAGATGTCTGATGAGCTCCGTGAACAGCTAAGGAAAGATGGTGTTTGCTACACTTGTCGTGAGCCTTGGTCAAAGGGTCACAAATGTTATGGAAAAGGCAAAGCACAACATATGGAGGCTTGTTCTAACGATGGATTAAAATCTGATTTTTCTGATCAGCAGTATGAATCAACAAGTAGTGAAGGTGAAGAAGCTTCAGAAGAGAAGCCCAAAGATGTTGGAGATGATAGTGCTTTGGCACAACTTTCAAGTTTTCAAAAGAATGAATCTTTTTGAGTTTGTGGAGTGATTGGTTCACAAAGAATTGTTGCTCTAATTGATACTGGAGGAACCCACAACTTCATAGATGAAGGGTTGGTGGCAAAGAGAGGTTTGCAAACATAAGAGTTTGAAGGCTTCAAGGTGATGGTAGTTGATGGCTTTACCATGTCTTGCACTAGGAAGATTCCCAACCTCTCCATACAATCGGGAAACTATGAAGTAAGAGATGATTTTTATGTAGTTGGCATTGGTGACACCAATGTTGTCCTGGGTATACAATGGCTACGATCTCTTGGAGAGATCACATTGAATTTACAAACAATGGAGTTGAAGTTCCAATCCGATGGAAAGAAGGTTGTTTTGAGAGGGATGTCAAATGGAGGCTCTCGAATAGTGTCCTTGAAGAGAATGGAAAGGCTGATCCACTGTGATCAAGTTGAATGGGCAGAAAAATGTCTAATCCTACCAGTTGATTCGGTGGAGGAAAAAAGGCAATATCATCCCGATATTCAAGCCTTGCTTTCTAAGAAGAGCAAAGTCTTTGGAAGTCTGCCTCCTGGAAGACATCCTGAAAGGGGGTGTGAGCATGTGATTGAGTTCGAAGACGGAGCAAACCGATCATCACCACTCCATCCCGTTATTCGAAGAAGTAGAAAGATGAGATCAAAAAATCCATCAAGGAGCTTTTGGAGATGGGGTTCATTCAGCCAAGTAAGAGCCCCTTCGCTTCAGCTGTGGTGCTGGTCAAAAAGAAAGATGGCACAATGTGTACGTGTGTTGACTACCACACATTGAATCACAAGACAATCAAGAACCGCTATCCTATTCCTAGGATAGATGAGCTTATTGATGAGCTCCATGGGGCCATGTCCTTCTCAAAGATTGATCTCAGGTCAAGCTACCAACAAATCAGGATGAGAGAGGCGGATATTTAGAAAATTGCTTTCAGATGCCACTTTGGGCATTTTGAATTCCTTGTCATGCCATTTGGTTTGACAAATGCTCCAACAACATTTCAATCTTATATGAACAAGATTTCTAGGCAACAGTTGAGGAAACTCGTGCTCATCTTCTTCGACAACATTCTCATTTTCAGCAAGTCTTGGGAGGAGCACCTCAAGCACTTGAAAGAACTGCCTAGTATTTTGGAGGAGGAATGCTTGTTTGCCAAAGAATCAAAATGTGAGTTCGAGATGACGGAGCTTCTTTATCTCAGCCACATTATCAGCTCTGAGGGTGTCAAAGTTGATCTTGAGAAGATTAAAGCCATCCTTGATTGGCCACCTTCAAAGAACGTATCTCACTTGAAGGGATTTTTGGGCTTGTGTGGATTTTATAAAAGGTTTGTCAGGGGTATTCTCACATGGCAGCCCCCCGTACAGATCTTCCAAAGAAAGGAGCTTTCCTATTGACGGATAAGGCTCAAGGAGTCTTTGGTAAATTCAAGCACTTAATTAGCCCATGTCCAGTGTTGGCTCTACCAAATTTCACGAAGCCTTTTGAGTTGCAATGTGATGCTTTAGGTGAAGGAGTAGGAGTTGTTCTCATGCAAGACAAACACCCCATTGTCTTTGAGAGCAGAAAATTAAGAGGAGCAAAAAAATATATTTAATTTATGACAAAGAGACGCTTGCCATCATGCACGCATTGATCAAGTTCCGACAATACTTGGTGGGAAGAAAGTTCGTGGTGAAGACTAATCATAATTGTCTTAAGCATTTTATGTGCCAAAAGGATTTGAATGAAAGGCAGCAGAAGTGGGTGAGTAAGCTCCAAGCTTACGACTTTGACATTGAGTATGTCAAAGGAAAAAACAACATAGCGATGGATGCTTTATCAAGTTGACCTCATTTGCATTTTCTTTGTGAGCTTACTGCAGATTGGATGGAGTTGTTGCTTGCTGATTATGCAAAAAATCAGTTTGCAACGAGCATCATAGGTCATTTGCAAGATGGAAGATATCAGTTGGTTGAAGGTTTGATTCTCTATAAAGGTAGAAACTTTTTAGCGCCTGAATCCAAACTTAAGAAGAAGGTTCTATAGTCTTTTCATGACATCCCCTTTGCTGGTCAACAAGGGTATTTTAAGACCTATAAGCAGATCCGTGAAAGATTTTCATGGAAAGGGATGAAGGGAGAGGTCTTGTGCTACATAAGGGAGTGTCCAACATGTCAAATGAATAAACATGAACACTTTTTTCCAGTTGGTTTGTTACAGCCCTTGCCAATTCTTAATCAAAGATGGGAGAGCATTGCGATGGATTTCATCACAGGATTACCAAAAGTGCAAGGGAGAGATTGTATTTATGTTGTGGTAGATAGATTGACTAAGTTTTCTCACTTTTTTTCTATCACAAGTTCATTTAGAGCAGCTCAAGTAGCTGAATTGTTCTTTAGAGAAGTTTTCCATTTGCATGGTTTGCCTAGAACTATTGTCAGTGATAGGGACAGCAAATTCCGAAGTGCCTTTTGGCAGAAATTTTTCAGATTGAGTGGTACAATGCTCACTCCAAACACTAGTTATCAGTCGCAAACAAATGGGCAATCGGAGATTGTAAACAAGTGGTTGGAAGGCTACCTCATAAATTATGTTTCGAGGCAACAAAGAGCTTGGGTAAAATGGCTTCATTTGGTAGAGTATTGTTTAACTCTTCTTATCACATGTCAATTAAGATGTCTCTTTTCATGGCTCTTTATGGATATGATGCTCCTAACTTTGTAGATTTGGTGTTTGGTGATAGTAGAGCACCATAGGCAAAGGATATGTTCCAACAAAGCCAAGACATCTTGAAATCATTGAAGGAAAATCTCCAACAAGCTCAAAACCAGCAGAAGTTATATGTTGATCAACGACGTGTTGAGCGTTCTTTTGAAGTTGGAGATATGGTTTACTTGAGGCTTCAACCCTATAGACAATCTTCTTTCAAAAAGAGTGTTGTAGAAAAACTCAAGCAACGATTCTATGGCCCATTCAAAGTCATCAAGAGGATTGGTGAAGTGGCGTATGAGTTGGAGCTCCCAACGTAGCAAGGTGCACAATGTTTTTCATGTGTCTCACTTCAAGAAGGCGCTTGGGCACAACGCAGTTTCTACTTCAGAGTTGCCTCCATTGGACAAAGAAGGACAGTTGGTGTTGATTCCAGAGGAAATCATTGATACTAGAGAGTGCTCTTTGAGGAGAAGAACAATCAAAGAGTACTTGGTGAAATGGAAGAACTTGCCTATTGAAGATGCGACATGGGAAGGTGAACACATCTTGCAGCATCTAGACTTGCAGTTGCTTGAGGACAACCAATCTCGAGGAGGGCGGACTATAATGTCCCCTTCTCATCAGTGAGCAGTTCTATAGCTCGTCGGCCTATTTCGGAGGCCCATAGGCTTGTCGAGGTGAAATTAGGGTTTCCATCGTTTGGAAGTTTTTGACACTTCTCAGAATTTACTATTTTTAGTAAGTTCTAATTTTAGTAGTGATCCAATTGACAGCATCACAATGAGCTTTCCATTTCAGCCAGAGTAGTTGAGTATTTTTGGATTTGATTTTTGAGGTGCAATTTTGGAAGAATAAGCTATTTCAAGTCATTAATATTATATTTTTAAATTGACCTCTTCGCCTAGTGCTATGACTTGAAGTTGTTTTAAAATGTGGTCATGAAGGGAGGATGCCTCATGGAGGAGTTAATTAATATTTTTTAATGTTTTATGGGCCCCTTGCCTTGGACGCCTAAGGAAGATGATTAAATTTATTTTAAAAATTAAAAATGTTGCAAGGAGGTTTGGGCATCCCTTTTTGGAGGGAAAAGTTGGGAATTTGAAAAGTCACCTCAAGCTCTATAAAAGAGAGGCCTTGCTCCAACATTTGATCATCCATTGTTCAACATATCGTATTGCTGTCGAAATGACTTCATGATTTTGGCTTCGAGGAATGCATACCTCCTAGCAAAGAACCAATTTCGTGTTTGAAAGATAACACCTAGTTGGGATTGTGGCTGCTTCTCATCCAATTTAGCAGATTGAGCTTCATTGTTGGTGAATTTTGGTGATAATTGCCAGCTTTGTACTTGCTGGTTATTCAATGGCTGAAGTAGATTTTCATTCACAACTCTTAGTATGATTTATTTGTGTTTACTCATTCCTTCCCTATGCCAAAGGCGACCCTTCTTGTGCAATTTCATAATTTAATTTGAAGAATTCAAATTTTTCTTGAAGTTTGCCCCTCTAGGGAGGTAGTACCTTGTTGGGAATTTGTGCACAATTAATGTTCAAGCTTTTGATGTGGTTTCAGAGTTGAAAATTGGGCACCATCCTCCTTAAAAGCTTTTGCAATTTGTTTCAAGTTTTTTGGAGGAGTTTTGAGGAATTGGTGAGCATTTTGGTGTGATTTGTTTGCTGGTTATGAAATTACAGTTTGTTGGTTTCCTGCATCAGATTCACAATAGTTCAGATTTTGGCTTGTAATTTAGTAGTTGAGTAGATTAGAAGTTAGAAAAATCATCTTCCTTCATTTTGCTTTCATTCTATTGCAATAACACTTGTAATTTGCAGATAATTTCTGCATTTTCTTTGTGTTTAATTTCAAACTTTGTAACCCCTAGATGGTTTACCACCAATGTGGAAAAATAAATAATTGTATCTCTCATATCTCACCCACTGATTAAGTAGCTAATCCCCACTATTGAGTGGATGCCTGTTGAAAAGCAGATGAATTGTTCTTCATTGTAATATCTATCTCACCCACTGATTAAGTGGCAAATCCCCACTGCTGAGTGGATACCTGCTGAAAAGCGGATGAATTGTTCTTCATTGTAATATCTTTCCCCCCATTGAATAAGTGGTAGCATGGAATCTTCATGGTCAGATCATCACCTACTTTCATTTCCAACTTGCAATTCAAATTCAGTTATTGCTAATGACCCCAACACCATAAGTTATCACCTTGCCTTCAATAGGATCTTGGTGAACTTTCTTGGTGAAGGTTACTTTCAAGTTGGTTATCATTTGGGAGCTAACACTAATCATTAGTGTTGTGTTGGTTTTTTGTGATCAAAATTGGGGAAAAAACTAAGGGGCTTATTTCAGTGACAAATCTCAAAAAGAGTATTTAAGCCTCTAAAACCTTGGGAGCCCCTATAGCTAGCAAGTGCTCTTTTATTTTCAGACAAAGAAAAGTTTTGAGCATTTTCTCGACAAAAATCCCCTCGAAGACAAAGCATCATTTTGAACATATCTCACCATAGAATCTTCACTGGAGCGTTTCAAGCTTAGATTTCGACCCCTGGTATCTGGCCATCCACCATTGACGACCTCAAAGGTCTTAACTTTTCTACCGAAAAAGTGAAATAGACCCACCAGCCTTAAATTGTTTTTTTCTTGATCTGACTTCACCACTATGATCGTGAAGTGAAATAAGCCAATCAAAATAATTTTCAATGAATTCGACAAGATCCTATTTTTTAGGGTTTTGGGCTATTTTTAGGTTTTTCCCTTATTTTTTAGGGATTTTTGAAAAACATAACTTTATTGGCACCCATTTCACAACAAACCCAAAAACCCCTAAAATTTTAAAAACCCGAATTTTTCCTAAAATTTAGGAAAAACCAAAAACTGAAAAACTGAAATCTGGGTATTGTAGATAAGTTCATTTTAAACAGACCCTAATCGTCAGATTTTGAAATTTTGGAGTTCTTGACCCACATGCATGACATGCAAATTTCCACTTTTTCCAAATTTTCGACTTCAAACAATTTTGAGATTTTGACTATTTAAAAAAAAATGCATTAATGAAGCAAAATAAAATATTATGGGTACAACAGTTGGCAAAGTTTGATACTCTGGTGTTTGGAAGTGTCTTTTTCTTAACTTTGTAAAAGGTTCCTTGGTCCTTTCAAAATGCAATTACCTTATCAAAACAAGCCACTTCGAGGGGGCAAAACTCCAAATAACTCCAATGACAACACAATTCATAATATGATGATGAAATAAGGCTTATTACTTCTTATATATACCTTATTTATGCCTGGATATCACCTAGGCCAACTTAGATAACCCTATATAAACCCTAGGCTTACTTAATTAACTAAATAACAATATAATAATGTTAATATGATTTAATTAAGAGTTAAGATAGCCATAAGCCAACTATCTATAACTTGATGCACTCTAATATTAAGGGCATTGCACAAGAAGGAAATGTGGCAAGTTTGCAGGCCCTACTTGGAAACATGCAACAATAGGTAAACATATGGCAAAGTAGTTTGCAACTATTGTGGATTGATATGAGAAGAGGCATAAATCACTTCAAATATCACCTTGCATGGATTGTTGGCCGAGATGTAGAGCCATGTACACAAGTGCTTCAAGAGGTTGAGAATGAGGCGAAAGCTTGGTTTGCAACTTTAGATTAGAAGAAAGTAGAGAAAAAGAGGATGTAAGAGGCATTGAGAAGTATTAGTTCTATAGGGTTAGAGAGATATAGGGGACTCTACTTCCATTTGGCCATGAATATGAGAATTAGATAATGTGGACAGCTGTAGTTCCACTTCCAATTTTTTTGCTCCTAACACTCATAATGTGCTTTTTTTTGTTGAAAAGTGGTGCATGGATTAGGGAAGTGCAACATGAGGTAAGTTGGCATTTGCTAATTTTGGTGTTACAATATTTCATTTATTGTTGCAAAGAGTCCTTATTGGGAGTAGTAGGTCATCATATTGACTATGGTAGGTAAAGGGTTCAAGGCACTAAGTCATTATGAGTTAAGTGGCCCAATATTGCAGGATGCGATCAATAATACAAGCTTGTTAGTAGATGAACACAAATTAATTTGGCAAAAGAAGGGCTGCAACTTTTTGTTTGACAGGTGGATGGATGGTAGTAATTGAACCTTATCAACTTCCTCATGGTTTCAAGAGGACAATTATTGTTCTTGAAGTCAACTAATGTCTCTAGTGAACTAAAAAATTGCTAACACCTTGCACAACTTGTTGGAGTGCACTTGGATTGTTTTTGAGGCCATTCATACAAAGAAGTGCAACAAATGATTCAAAAGTGCTTGCATGAATTTGTCTTTGTGCTTTACAACCTTCAATTGTCTATAAATAAGGTAGCGTGGCAGGAGACACATGAGGCATGTAACCTCAATGACACTGATTCGTACTCAGATTGGGTAGTTGACAATGTCTAACTGTTGATAACTATGGATGATATGGTTAATATGTAGAGGGGTGTAGTAGAATGGCAATTGGAAGTGATAACTATGGATGATATGGTTAATATGTAGAGGGGTGTAGTAGAATGGCAATTGGAAGTGGCAACATATGAGGGATAAAGCAGGCCATTAGTGGTGGGGGTTTCATCACATTCACAACATGCTCCTATTGAGGATGATATAGTTCCTCAATGAGAAGCTATAGCAAGACCATCTAGTTTGAGGATACCTACACAATGACGACCTCTTTTGAGCTTTAGTCATAGGAGAAACTTATAGATTATGAACATTGAGTAATTTTTATTTATATTGAAACTCAAAGTTGATGTGTATTGAACTTTAATTTTGATCTATATATAAAGGAACTTAGTAACATGTTCCCTAAATTTTATAGTATTGCATTTGAAGATTTGTTTTCATATTTGTGTTTTTTAATGTTCATAAAATTTGTCGAGTTATTGTCAGATTTTTTTCCCAAGTTATTGCAGTCCCCAATGATTGAAAATTTAGGTTCAGCCAAGTTATTGCCAAATCCAAAAAAAAGTCAACTATGGGTACTACAATCTCCTTGAGACATTGCCAAAACACTACAAAAATGAAAGATGAATACAAGCAATAGATGAATTATAAATTTGCATGACAATATGACACAAGCAGAAAAATGAGACAAATGACTATTCATAATGGTAAGAGGAAGAGTTTGCTAGTGGTTTAACAATTGACTTTGTCTAGGGGCCTGGACTATGTGGATGAGGAGAATTTCAATAATCTCTTGGGAAATGAAAGACCAATGCTGGTTCCATTGAGAAATAGAATCCACCATGTAACCCTCATAAGACACACAACTTAATTTGACAAACAAATAAAATGCGGACAAAGAAAAGGGGATTGATAGAACTGATAAACTTAACAAAACAACACCAAAAACTATTTATATACAAATCTGCAGGAAACTCCCTGTGATGTTAAGGAATACAATGCTTCAAATATTGTGCACTATAGGGCAGTAGAAGCGAGTCACATCCATTTAAGCCAAATAGTAGGTTTTATTACTGCAAAGTGATGTACCTTGAAAATTCCTAGCTATAATGAACAAAATTACCTTGCATCTCTTTTGGCTTGTGATGCTTGTCCCAAAGAAATGCCAAATCTCCGAATTGAAATCTTTTTTTGTGCCCTACAATTAAATTCATCACTTTCATAATGTCTCAGTACATTCTTATGGAAATGAGCTAACTCATGGACCCATCAAGCTAGTGATTAGTTATCAAGAATCATATTCTCATGTAGTTTAGTACTCGAGGGAAAAATCGAGTGCTGTGGCTGATTTGAGGACACAAACCCATCCATTAATCCTTAAGAGTCTCCTACTTATATTACAGCTATTTGTGCACTTAAGTGCCTGTGTAGTGGGAGGACTTTGCTAGTTGTAGCCTCTGAACTTCATTTATTTACATGGTCTACTATACTTTGAATTAGGATATTGCGAGAAACATTGTCTTCATTTTCCGTGTCTTTCATTCTTGGGCTTTTTAAGTGGAAAGAGAGGCTTGTTTTAGAAATCCTTCACCCTTTCTTATCAAATTAAGCAATATGCTGTTTTTCAATGTGCTTAATTATTAAACGGTTTATCAGAACTTGGAAATGTCTATCATTTGACTTCAATGCATAAATATGGATATCTCTCTAGTACATTCTGTCACCTGTTTTATTTACTTTGTAATATTTAATCCTAAGTTGAATCATTTCCAAGCATCACACCATTCACGTTCTTGTACACATTTTTATGAAAGAGGGAAGAACATTTTCTTGACATCAGTTTTGACCGATCACCTGTTAAGGGTGTGAGTTTAGTAATTACAAATCTCTTAATTGAAATCCTGCTCTCTTTGCAGGATACACTGACAAAGAGCAATGAAGTTTTTGAATCATTCAAAAAGGAGATGGAAAAGGTATACCTATTGCTTTGACTTTTCAAATTTATTCAAATGTTGAAAATGTTTTATCATTTATATAAAGGCAGTCAAAGAAGAGAGAGAATTTCATTTTTGAGAAAATGAAGAGGTAATGATTCTTCCAATCGGCTTAATCAGGTAGTTTTCCTATTTTCTCAAAAATGAAATCTTGGTTGTAGAAAAAGTTAGGCAAATGTGGTGCTCTTGATTCAAGCGGTTGGGATTTCCTTGTTTGCAATCTTCATTTTATGAAATGTTTTCATGTTCTCGATGATGTTGTAAGTCGTGATAAGATGCATGCAGATGGCAAAAACAATCAAGGACCTTAACAAAGAAAATAACTTCCTGAAGAGTAAATGTGAAAACTCAGATGTTTCCCTTATAGAACTTGTAGATGAGGTGAGTAGATTCTGTATTTGATTCCTATTTTGTTGCAAACAGTAGAACATATTTATGCATGCATTCAAATAAATTTATTTTATCTGGTGCATTAATTGAGATGTTGTGCTAAGTGCCTACACTTTTCTATTTGTAAAAGAGAGCAAAGCTGAAGAAACAACTTGAGAAAACAAAGAATCAGAAAGAAAAGCTTGAGTCCCTCTGTCGCTCACTTCAGGCAGAGCGCAAGCAGCAAGTTGTTAAAGGTGTTAATGATACAACCACTGAGGCTTCAGTCACAAGAGATCAATCAACAGGAGAGGTATCTTGGTTTGCAGCCTTATATCAATTATTCTTTCTTTTAATTCTGCTATCGCTAGATTTTTATATCTAAAATTGTGTCTTTTTCAGTTATCTTATACATTTTTCTCAATGATATTACAGGATCCTGGAAAGAGCATATAGGTTGGTCACATCTTTTTATTTTCTGCAATATTGTTCAGTGCAGTTTCCAAAGTCATCCTCTTATTAAGTGCCTTAGTCAGGGATACAGATTTGTGCAAAATTTGCACTATGTAAACAATGTATAACAAAATCTACTATCGCATGCCTATTATATCAGTATTTTGTACTGAATGGATCTGGCAATTTTGGCATCATAGCATATGTTAATATTTTGTCTTGTGAGCAGAATTGGTCAAGTAATTTCCATCTCCCCTTTGGGATTTTCGTGATGGACGAGGAACAGAATTGCAAATATTCTTTAAATCAATGTTTTGAATGTATTCAATATGTATGGATGAAAATACTTGAGATTTAGTTTCTAATCTTGTTTCAAATATATAATGCTACGCTGTCTATATGTTAGTTCTTGAGATCAGATGGAATAGATGCACAAATATGTTTTGGAGGCTAAATGAAACCCACCTTCACAAAGTTACCCAATTTAGATTGACCATTGTATTCATCATGGTATTGACTTACCACAATTTAAAACAATTAGATGTCGGAAAACACATTCCCTGATGGAAGGCGTATAAAGTTTGCAACATATGTATGTTCTATCCACTTTCCCACTGATTGAGCAGCCCTTATTTTGTAATACCGTAAGTCTAATAAGAAGCCTTAATAGTTTGTGTTAGGATGTAAAAATTAGCCATGGAGCAATTTGTTTTGTTTTGTTTGAAATAGAATGAACAAAGTAAATACAGAAACCATTTTTAATCAGCAACATAAATATGAAGGTGATCTTATTTAGTTTATACCACAATGTACAATAGAAAATCAAAGTGCAATGATCATAACTTAGGAGTACTTGGAGGAGAATATGAGTTTGGTTGGTCATGTGTAGCAATCTGGTTGACTGGGTTCATTGTCTCAAGGGTGCAACAAACCCAACCAAGTGGACCTAGGAAGCCATCTCGGAGAACGATCATGAAGTGGTAAAGTCAAGGTCATGGGCTTAGACGAGGTGTGAAGTGGGTTTTTTCAAGGGAATGGTTGAGAAGAGGAATTTGATGTGTCCCATATTACACTAGGGGTCCACCCTCATCTTAACAAGGTCAAGCATGCCATCAAACAACTAGGAAGAGGACCACAATGCATCTCATACTACATTGAGGGTCCATCCTCAATCCCAAATTGTCATATAAGAACAAGAGAGACTTCGGCAAACAATGAACCTTTCCAAATTAGTAGATTCCAACTTCAATCACCCTTAGGCCATCAACAAAAAGTCCATCCACCCAAAGGAGTAGCAGCATATGACATATACCACTTCATGGCCTTGGTGATATTGTCAACTGACCCCTTCACAATATGGGTAGCACTTGACATTTGATCACCTTCAAGCCATAGGCGATTGCCTGTTATCCCTCTTGATACAACGATCAACTTTGATTTCCTACGGGTAACAACTAGCTATGATTTTTGTTATTTGCATAGTAAGGGTAACAACCATCTCAAATGCTCCAATATCACATCTAGGATAGCCCTTGACAATCTTTTACCTCGATGATATTAGATGAATGTTGGCTAGTCCTTAAGATTCAATAGTAGCTTTAGGCATTATTGGCATGGTCAAATGCCAACTTGTTAATTGCTCTAGTAACTTGGAGATTCAAATGTGAGGTCATCTATAGCTTGGAATGTTTGGAATTCTAGCTGCAATTGATTCAACATTGTGGGCATTCTAAAGTAAATGGAGAGTTGATTGAGGCAATTAGAGCTAAGAGTATTATGGACCGTTCCAAAAACACGATGGCATGAATCAAAGTTATCCAACTCTTATATTTAAGGTTGAGCTTGTTCACCATGTTTAGTCATCATAGGTATAGACATAGTCAACAAGATGCAAAGGTAGTGACATAATGACAAAGATTAAGGATATGATATCTGATGGGGGTGAAATGTGTCATTATTTGTACCTTTTATTTGCCCTTTACCCTTTCATTTCTATAGTATGTTTAGTTGTTCTTGTCACTATTTGTTAATAAAGTGAGGATATATAATAAAATGCAAAGAAAATATAAAAACTTATAAATATATCCAAACCTTCAATTATTTATTAACTATCTTCATGAATATGATAGTAGGGGATAATTAGGTGGATAGCGTGTGGGTGCAAGAGGAGCATCGGTGGAATGAAGACAAAACTGTTCAAGAGTCATGTGTCATTTTTGTTAAGTTTGGTCCAAATTGTTGATTTGTTTTGAAACAATATCAAAGTCTGTAATCTATTTCTAAATAGCTTCTAAGGTTGATGGTCGCAAGCCAAAACAACCTAAACAATCATATGTTTTTTTATCAACATTAGTTATAAACCTTAGTGGCTCATAATCTCTATAAATATGTATGTTGAGGACTTAGATTAATATTGATAATATACATCTATAAGCTATTGTTCTAGTTTAAAAAGATTGTGATTTAAAATATCATTTGCATGAATATTGATTAGCACACGGTAAACTTTCATTTCATCACTTGATAATCGGAGAAGGTAGGGCCCACTTCCTTGGCTACTTGGTGAATCGTTATAGTAGTAGTACTTGTGGTAATAAATGTTTCAGTTTTAATCTACTTTTAAATCTTTAATTGTTGTGTTAATTGGTAATCACTTGGCATATTGTTAATCAATGTGTTTGTTGTTACAAGTGAATTCAGTTTAACATATTATTTTCCAATGAGTATTAATCAATCTGTTTGTTGTTTGTTGTGAACTTAGTTTAATATTTCAATCAACACTAATCGGTGTGTTTATCAATACATGTGAATTTAGTTTAGCATGCTACAATTCTAGTACTTAGTTATCTTTTGTCAATTCATTTTCAATGTGAAGTTTTGATTTTGTTTTACTGTTTGGCAGTTAATTTGTCTTTGTTACAGACTATTCTTGGCATAGGTTCCTGTCACAAAATTGACAGGAAGTTTGAAAACCAGAATTTTGAATAAAAACAAATTGTAGGTTAGTTGCATTCATCCCCACTAACTCACTAATTTTAGCCCTTAGGTAAATTGCCACAACACCCTTCACAAGCTTACAATTCTCAGATTGACAATTAAGGAATAAACCAAGGAAACTTCCACGAAATTCTCGATGATTGATCTAAACACATTTGCAATTAGATAGAATTACAAGGATAGTTTGTCCCTAAAATTTGTCCACAATTTAATACAATAATTTTGGCGTCATTATTGGGGAATGGTGTTAAAGCCCTATTAGCCTAGTGAACTAAGTTAGGACTAGTGTGCTAAGGCGAAAGTCTACGCAACAGTCAACCTCGTTTAGATAATTACCCTTAGTTTGCTTTGTTGTAAGTCATATAGGTGCATGAACTGTAGTATAGATAGTAGAGGGAGATTTATTAAAAAGGAGAAGGGAAGTAGTTCACAACATAAAGTTTTTGAAAAATAAATTAAAACCATTCGTTGAGGGAAGTCGCTCACAACAAGAAAAATTGACAAACAAATTATAACCATTAGTTGTGCACATATCACCTGAAAAAGAGTTAGTCGAACCAGATATCGAAAAGTGTGTTATTGAGTCTACCTTTGTTGAGACCCCTTCTGGTATCTATCCAGAGTCTTCCAAAGAATTGCAAAAAAGGGTTGCAAAGTTATTCCAAGAATCTTATGACTCTAGAGTTGGTTCGTCCTTAGGAAACCAAAATCCATTCAAAACTTTCTTCACCCCTTGGGCATCTCAAGTCATGGTTGATCTCAACAACAACAACAACAATAACAACAATAATAATAATGAGAGGGCATTGGCTCACAACAACGTATTCACTTTTGAGTTTCCAATTGCACATCCTAAAGAGGATGCCCCTATGAAAAGCATAACCAATTCCACTTTGCCTATTTTTTGTGGTCTTTTTGTTGAGGATCTTGATATGTTCTTATTTGAGTTTGATGTGTTGTGCCATAGTTATGATCATCAGAGCAATGCATAGAAGCTCAAGTTATTCCCAGCCACGTTGAAAGATGGAGCACTATGTTGGTTCATGAAACTTAGAAACGTTAGAACATGGAATGACATGAATAAAGTATTTTTGACAAAATACCAAGAATATTGTAAAATAAAAGAGGTTTGGGATGAAATTTTCCACATGATATAGAAAGAAGATGAATCCGTGGAAGATTACCTCAAACGCTTCATGTTCAACCTACAATGATCACGACAACCAATGCTAACTCCTGATACTATTAAAATGTTGTTTCTTAGGGGAATAAGAGATGATACTATGGATGCAATGAATTTAATAGGCAAAGGTAACATCTCTAAATCGAACTTTGATGATATTTGTGACATTTGCAAGAATTACCTGAGCTCTCAACGTTTGGGGAGGAATTATTCAAGTAAGCTTTCTTCTTCAAGAAATGCAATAGGTATAACAAAGCGTGAAATAGGTAATCTACTTGAAGATCTAAAACTGATTTATTAAATCATATGGGCAAACAAATTGATACTTTATATACTCGTAAAAAGGAAGAGGAAGCTGAAAAAGGCCTTGGTTGTATTTTGTCCAACCTATCGAAAGAAACATAGTAGTGAAGATTTCCCATATAATAGGACAAATATTGCATCTTTAGAGGAAGCCAACAAGAGTTCCATCTTAAGACCTCTTCCTATAGGTATACCTGATGTTGAATATTCTGAGGAACTTGTCTACTACATGGCCCCAAGGCGACCTTTTCCACCTTGAGTAATGCATCTTGGGATGATGAATGATTATTTCGCTCCTAGACCTAGCCAATCCAATTCTTTTTCCAATCAACCTGGATGATACGAGGGTTGGCAACAACCTCCACAATACCCTCAATGGATGCAACAATACCAATATGCTTCACAGCCATGGCAACGGGCATGGAGGCCACAATCGTCACAACCTTCACTATACCAACAATCGTGTTCATCACAATCACAATTTCCACCTCCTCCCATGATTAACCCATATCAACAGCAACAACAATTTCTTCCACCCATACCATCATCATCCACTTAGTCAACCAATCCAATATGACCACCAAAGCCCACACCAATGTCGACTCAACCAAATCCAAATCCCAACAATAAGGCAACACAACCTGTGTATAATAATGAGGCGACATAAATCCTACTTATCATGTTAATATTGTAGAAATAGATGAAGTTCAATTAAGATCGGGGGAGGATCCCATGGACCCACCATCACTGCAATTAATGAAGAATCTGAAGAGGATCCAACAAAGGAACCTCCATTCTCCGACCAATTTCATTCAGAACCTATACAAAAGGTAGTCTCCCAACCTGAATTTGATTTTGTCAATGAATTTTGCAATGTTAACATTAAGATTCCTTTGTTGCAGGCCATCAAGGATAGTTGTGTATATACAAAAATAGTTTGGGATTTATGTACTCAAAAGTAGAAGCAAGATTCGAAGACCGTCCAAGTCATTGGGCAGCTATCAAACCTCATACTTAGGAACCTAACCATTCCTAAGTATTCAAATCTAGGGAGTCTTGTCATCAAGGTGTGTATCGGTAAAGTTATTATTCCTAACACACTTGTTGGTTTGGGCACTACAATTAATGTTATGACAAATGAAACAAAGGAAAATTTATCACTTAAGGGACTCAGACCTACTCCCATAGTTCTCCAAATGGCAGACCGATCTTTGGTCAAACTGGAAGGTATGATTGAAGATTTAGTTCTTTCTATTGATTCGTGGGAATACCCAACTAACTTTATGATTCTGCAGCCTAAAATTAAGCTGGAGGGATACCCCTTAATCTTGGGATGACCTTGGTTAGCGGTTGTAGATGCATTCATCAACTGTCAGTCGAGAATGTTGTACCCAAAACGAATTTTTTGCTTCATTAAGGCATTTTCATAAAAATGGTCTAAATCTTGTAAAATTGTTGTCAAAATTCAGTTTTAGGTCAAACCAAGCATGGGATTTTTGTGGGTTAATGTCTAGAAGATACTAGTAAAATGTGAAAATTTTGAAAATTAGGGTTTTTGGGCCCCTATTTTTGGGGAAAAACCTAAAAAATAGGATCTTTCCAGAATTGGCTGAAAATAATTTTGATTGGCTTATTTCACGTCACGATCACATTGGTGAAGTCAAAATCAACAAAAAGTCAGTTTAGGTTTGGTGGGTTGTTTTCACTTTTTCAAGAGAAAAGTTAGGACCTTCGAGGTTGTCAATGGCAGTTGACCAGTACTAGGTGTCAAAATCTAAGCCTCAAACTCATCATAGAGGTTTCAGTAGCAAAAGATGCTTCGTGACAGAGGGGATTTTCAAATGGCGAAAAATGCAAAAAATATTTTGTTTGGAAACACTACGCCTTGCTACATGGGAGACGCTTGCGCAGTTGACGCCTATGTCAACTTTGCAGTGTTCGTACATGTGAAAATGGTGAAATGTTGTCACATACACGCATCAAAAACAATGATGCTTCAACACAATCAACTCAACAAGCGACACGATGTTCGCGAAGCATGAAATGGTAAAAAACGTCACTTTTAGAGCAAATTTGCACCCCTGCAGGCCAGGGGCACCCTTGAAATTAAAGGCTCAAATCTAGTTGTTATTTCTTGCAAATACAGTAATTGTCTCCGGAATTTTGTCAACTTTCCCATGAGTCATCAAGCAAATTCATCATATTTGCGAAACTTTGGCAAACGACAATGGGGGCAAAAGAAACAAAAAATTTACGCATAAGATACTATAGTCAAATTATAGTTTTTGCGCCCCTGTAGCCTAGGGCCACCCTTGAATTAAGCCTGTCAAATGTTAGATTTACATAAAAAAATTTTGAGGGATCTCTTAAGATTCATCTCAGCTCCACAATGAATTCTTCGCCAGTCTATAAGACATACTAAGCAACCATGGTAGTTGATCCTGCAAGAACGTAAAACGGAGGAGAAATAAAAGTCAAAATGTCAAAATGTAGGTCTATATCCCAAGAGTGCCTAGCTTTTTGGGCTATCAAATGAGGTTTTCAGCAGCTATCGTCTTCACGAGATTTTCTAAGAATCGGTCTAGCTATGCAGTGAATCCAGCCATCAACTCTCGGGAATTGTCAAACACTCATGGATGAAGGATCAAGTGAAAAACACGAGGCGAAAGGCAAGTGGAAATTTGGCTAAGTATGGGTAAATGCACCCTTCTTGAGAAAGGCACCCTTCTACTAGAGGCCTCAGATGTAGTCTTTTGACTTTGCAACTCCCATGAACATCTCTTCCAAGTTGTCCCATCTATGCAATGATGATTGTCAGCTCAAACATCAAAGCAATCCAGCTCTCGATAGTTAATGTCGAACTGGAGCATTTCATTGAAGTATGCAAAGTGCAAAATCATTCTCAAAAGCACAATTGTGCCCCTACAACCGAAGGGCGCCCTTGCATTTGAGGGTCTTAAATCAAATTTCATAGCTTGCATATACAGTCATCCTTTGTAGAATTATTTTAGCTACGCAATGGACTCAGCATCCAATCGACGAGAATCATCAGTCACCGGTAGTGGCAGTGGAAGTGGTAGATTGAAGCATGGAGATTCAACCAAAAAATGTTTGTCTGGTGTCACATGCACCCTTTTGGGAAAAGGCGCCCTTGGATTCAAGGTATCATATTCAATTTTTAACACTTGCAACTCCTAACAACATTTCATTAGACTTGATCCAGCTACGCGATGAATCCATCAGTATAGCTTCAGGATCAACCAAGCATCTAGAATTCAGGGTCAAACAGAGGTGTCGGTGACATTTGCAAAAGCTAAAAGTTGGAAATTTCAAGAAAATTTCTAAGTCTAAGAATAATGGTGCCTAAAGTCAAACTTTGACGTTTTGAACTAAAGTGTGTTAAGCGCCCTCTAATGGAGGGATTTTTCAACTGAATTAAATAATAGTAAAATACTCCATTATTCCTTTGCATGTAACATATTTCTCTTTGCATGCTAAAGTGCCTCCTACTTGAAGGTTCAGTCTCCATTTTTGTTAACTGAAGAAGGTTCAATTAGAATACTCGTTGCTAAAAATAGGGTTTTTACATGCTTGTGACACCTTAACCCTCAAAATTCTTTAAATATGCATTACGGTGTCCATTTCATTCATCACAGGTTGAAGGCAAACACATTTTTCCTTGTGCAAGCAAGATTTGAAGGCATTACAGGAAGAATTTTTCAATGTTCTTCGCATATACAAATTTAGATTGTTTGATAGGATAGTTTTGCATGCTTCATTTTTTCTGGTAGCTTCCATCAAAGTGAGGCAAGGAGGCAAATTTCTTGAAGATTTACAGACGCAAAATATAACTTATATCTTCTTACCTCATGATTCTTTTATCCTTGTCTTAGGTTTTCTCTAGCATGTCAAAGAAAACAACATTTTTTCCAGTATTTGATCATTTGGGTTTGCTTAAAATCATTTTCTTTACAAAACTCATGTGCTAGAATTTTTCAAGAAAAATTGCCTCATAGCTTCAATTTTTGAAGCTTTGCTTTTTTCCAAAGATTCCTTTGCATGGTGGAAGAAAAGTCAAATTTTTGAAAAATGAGGAATTTGGGTGTGTTTAGCTCATTGGCACCTACAAAACCCATGTGTCAGTTTTTCTCGAGAAAAATTGCCCCGCCACCCCCTAAAATTAGGGTTTCTGAAAAAAAGTCAAAATTTCAAAAAACAGAGAAACTGGGATTGTTCCTTACATGCGCCAACAAAACCCATATGGCATATTATTTCAAGAAAAAATAACATCGATGCCCTTTGCAACTTCTACACTGAAAATTCATTGCATGCCTAAGTAAAAGTTAGTTTTTTGAATTTTTGACTATCTAGGTTGGCTTACAATCATTTTCTCTACAAAACCCATGTCTCGAAGTTTTTTGTGAAAATTGCCCCTCAATAGGCTATTTTTATCCTCGTCGAGAGCTATTATAGCTTTTCGAAAATTTTTGTCAAAATATAGTCGTGTTTACAGTCAAGAGGTGAGTTTTTTTTAAAGTAATTTACTCAGACTAAATTCAAGACCAAATCAGTCTTAATTCATGATTTCATAAGAAAATTTGACACCAATTTGCATCAAGCACATCTGAAGGATTGATTCAAAAAATTTGATAGGCGTAGTCACTCAAAGTCCACATGGTTTTATACCTCATCTAGCGGATTGCCTTCAGAGGCTAGTTTACAAGGATGATACCATTGGAATTCTACGTGTGCGGTGAGTTTGTGTGCATTTCTCACAACTACAGTGTTCATGGTCAAAACTCGCGGTTTCATCATGCCACACTCTTCCATTGAGAAAAACTTGAAAAGCATCAAAAGCGTAAAGCTGCAGAAGAAACAAAGTCTATCACTCCAATTGAGGAGCTGCCAGAGTTATGAATTTTTGAAATGTTAGTTGAAGTAGATATTTCTAGGATTGCTCAAGTTGCTGACAAGAAATGAATTAACAAATGGTTAAGAGATGTTGTGAAGACACCGAGTATTGCATAGAAGTGTCAGTTCTCCAGATGGTGATGCTATCAACAACCTCATGGAGGAGTTAATTGCTCAAGATCACAGACACTAAACTATAGATTAGGACGTTCCACCTTTCCAAGATAGATGTTAGACACGACAGTTAACTTGATGCCTCTTTTCGAGTTAATTCATTGTCCCACATATCATGGCATGTCTATTTTGGATTTATCTATGTACAGTTGGAGTTCTCATTTAGTTTTCAGTTTCAGTTAACTGATGTTAGTTATCAATTGACTCTCATATTAATAAGGACTTGCGTATTGCAGGGTCCAATTAGTTTAGTTTAGAATTAGTTAACTAAGGTAGTTTTTCCGGTTAACTGTTAAGTTGCATACATTTAGACTTAAGAATAAATCTTTCATGCCTACAAGACTGATGCTAACTCAAGGATATTTTGGGGTTCCTACCCCTTTGAGGTTCTATAAATAAGAGCACCTTTGCTCATTGTATTTTAACTTTATCTACAATAACAAATTGTTGTGCCCACCTTGCCGTGCAATATTTCTATTAAGTACTTGTTCACTTAGTTAAATATAAAGCCAGTTTGATGGTTCATTGTGTGTGTGTCTCGCTATGCAATTTGTTGTCCCGAATTTATTCTTGTTGTGATTAATAATATTTTTTTCATATCTACACTTTGGATAGGGGTTCCTCCTCCTTGGGAATTTAGAAATAGAGTTTATCATTTGATGTTGTGATTAATAGTCTTTCTTTCATATCTACACCTCAGATAGGGGTTCCTCAAGAATTTTGAAATAAGGTTTATCATTTGATGTTGTTACCAATAACCTTCATATTAGCCTATACTTCAAATAGGGGTTCCCCTTCCTTGGGAATCCTGATATAAATTTTATCATCAATTATTCCCTACTCGTATTTCCTCATGCTCTATTTTTCTTAAGGAAATAGGATAGTTTAAGCATTACCTTGGTTGTAGTTAAGATCTGCAAAACTAGAGAAAAACCTTAGCTGCAATGTATTGGTTTTCTTAACCTTGTGCCTCTTCTAGCTGAGTAGAAAAAAGGAATTAGATTACTTTACCTTTTCACACATATTAGCAAAAGAGGGAGCTTCCTCTCCTAATTTGAAGAGCAGTTAATATTGTGTATAGTTGTATGTTGCCAATACACACTCGAGAGGAGTGAATTGTAATGCCAACAATTTTTTGGCTCCCATCATGGGGCGCGAGGCAAGAAAAATTTAATAAAAGCTAAATGCTTTTATTTCACGGGAATCCCACTCTAGCATCCTATTGCATGGTCCATACATAAGCAATGGATGATAACAATGATAATGCTGGGAATGCTGATATAAATCAGCGACGCCCACCTCCATTACCTTGGGGTAATAACATTGGACCTTTACCTTTGGCCTTTCAGGTAAATCATGAGTTACCAAAAGGGTCAAGGAAGTGCTTTTCCTGATTTCACGACAATGGAACTCAACACCCAGAGGAACATTTTTCTGCGTTCACAATGCCTTGCATCATCTTGCACATAGCACATGAAGACATCATGGTGTGTCTCTTTGTTGAGACTCTTGTATAAAATGTCGCCAACTAGTTCAATCACCTAGCATCAGATAGTATCACAAGCTGGGCAACTATGAGAAAGAGTTTTTTGGCAAGATTCAAGCCTGTTGAGGATAGTCACCTGTTGTTTGCCCAACTTACAAATTCAAATATGGAGCACAATGAACACATGAGGGATTTTGTAGCAAGATTTAATCATCTTGTTACAAGACTTTCTTCTACACTCGATCCATCACCGAAGATTTTGATGAGTTGTTTCACAAATGTTCTCCCATCAGAGATAACCTTCTTCCTCAAGATAGCCAAAGAGACGGAGTTGAAGAGTGCACAAGAAAACGCCATCAAGTTGGAGGATAATATGATCACTTTTGGCTTGATGAAAGCAGATTCTATCAAATCTCCAATTCAATAACTGTACTAGCCAAATAGAGACAAACTTTAGCCATGGTTTCCAACATCTCCACCAAGACCAATGATTGAAGTTACACACACTACAATATTTTGTTGCTTCCATGACACCAATGCACATACCAAATTCACATGTCTGGAGAATCTGAGAATGATTCAGATAATGGGATACATTGAAGTTGCTCCCAGTTCTAATTTTGTACCAACACCAAGTTCGAACGTTGTTTTACAACAAATAGACAACTTCGATGGCGACTCCATTGTGGGATACTTTGATAAAGAGCCCGTTAATGAAGAAGAAAAAGAACCACACCGTCAGTATTCTCTTGTAGTGAATAATGAAAAATTTTCAACGCCTGTGTTTACATGTGCTTAGCAGTTCAAAACATAAAAATAAGAAGAAAGATGAAAATCAAAAGAAAAGGGAAAATAAGTGTCTTCCACTTCTAATCCCAAAAATTCACATGCAAACACTATGCTTGTTCCTCAAGATCCATCTGCAATGAATTTTGACATCATAGGTTCCATGATGAAGACCAAGGTACAAATCTCTCAACTGGAATATCTTTAGGACCACGCAGAAGAACTAGATCAGATTCTCAAATTTGTAAAGAAGCAAGTGCACTCAAGTCATCTATTCCAGTAGAAGAAAATATTGAAATGGGTCTTGATAATTATGTGACTTTGTCAGAGATAGAAACAAAAGATCAGAACATTGCTTATTCTGAAAAGAGGCTAACAGAGGATACAAAGTCATGGACAATATAGTTCAATGGAGGTTGTTTAAATACGAGTTCAGAAGTAGGGGAATTAATCATCTCCCCTAAAGGATAGTTGCACCCATCTGTGCAATTGGAATTCACTGAAGCTGAAAAAGAGGTGCTTTTGTTAGGCCTCAAAGATGTCGAAGACATGGGAATCAAACTCCTATGTGTCAAAGGTGATGTAGAGTTGATCGATGAGCCAGTCAAAGGATATTATAGGGTCAGAAAAGATCAACTACGACATTATAGAAATTGAGTTTGGTACTTGATCAACTGGTTTGAAGAAATCAAAATCCCGAGGATGGACGACAACAAAATTAATGCCTTAGGGGTATCAACTTTCCCATTTGCATCATATTCTGACTTTTATCAGAGTACTAATGCATGGATATATGAATACTTGAGAATATTCATCACAAAGAGATTGCCTCCTGCAATGCCCATAAAAGGAGAAGTGAAGCCTTTTAGGTAGAAACGACATCAATGGGAGGCTCTTCTTGCTACCATGTGACAAACAATATCCAAAGCACTTCATTCCTTTGGGGTGGAGTAATTTTCTTTTAATAATTTATTTCTATTTTTCGTTATTTTGTAATTTTTTTCCCCATTCTGTAAAGTCTTGTCATGTTTTTAGGTGATTTAGGTAGTCTTGTTTTTAGGTTATTTTAGGAAAACTTCAAGTATTAGGTGAATTAGGAAAAAAATCTTGACTCCATGCCCAACTGATAGGTTAACTGGTCTAATAAAACTCAAATATTCTCAGTTCTCCTATGTTATAAGTATCTGACATGGTCACTAGACAGAGCCTAATGTTGTACCCAAAACATATTTTTTGCTTCATTAAGGCATTTTGATAAAAATGGCCCAAATCTTGTAAAACAGTCATCAAAACTCAGTTTTAGGCCAAACCAAGCATGGGATTTTTGTGGGTTTAATGTCTAGGAGATACTAGCAAAATTTGAAAATTTGAAAATTAGGGTTTTCAAGCCCTTATTTTTGGGAAAAACCCTAAAAACTAGGATCTTTCTAGAATTGGCTAAAATTAATTTTGATTGGCTTATTTCACATCATGATCACATTGGTGAAGTCAATATCAAGAAAAAGTTAGTTTAGGTCTGGTGGATTGTTTTTACTTTTTCAGGAAAAAAGTTAGGACCTTTGAGCTCGTCAATGGCAGTTGGCTAGTACCAGGTGTCAAAATCTAAGCCTCAAACTCATCACAGATGTTTCTATAGAGAAAGATGCTGAAAATATACTTCATGATGGAGGGGATTTCCAAATGGCAAAAAAAGTAAAAAATATTTTGTTTGGAAACACTCATCTTGCTACGTGGGAGACACTTCTACAGTTGACACCTACGTCAACCTTGCAATGTCCGTACACGTGAAAATCATGAAATGTTGTCACATACACACATTTGTAACAGTGATGTTTCAGCACAGTCAACTCAGCAAGCAACACAATGTTCGCGAAGCACGAAATGGTAAAAATCATCAATTTTGGAGCAAATATGCGCCCCTGCAGGCCAAGAGCGCCCTTGAAATTGAAAGCTTAGATACAGTTGTTATTTCTTTTGAATATAGTCATCATCTTTGAAATTTTGTTAGCTTTCCCACAAGTCATCAAGCAAATTCATTAGATTTGTGAAACTATGAAAAATGACAGTGAGAGTGGAAGAAATGAAAAATTTACATATCAAATACCACAGTCAAAATATAGTTTCTACACCCCTATAGCCCAGGGCCGCTCTTGAATTAAGCCTGTCAAATGTTATAATTTGCATAAACCATTTCCATGGGTCTCTTTAGATTCAACCCAACTTTGCAATGAATTCGTTCACCAGTTTGTAAGGCATACTGAGCAATTGTGGTAGTTGATCATGTAAGCACATAAAACAGAGGAGAAATAAAAGTCAAAATGTCAAAATGTAGCTCTATATCCCAGGGGTGCCTACCTTTTTGGGCTATCAGATGAGGTTTTCAGTAGCTGAAATCTTCATGAGATCTGCTAAGAATTAGTATAGCTACGCAATGAATCCAACCATCAACTCTCGAGATTTGTCAAACACTTGTGGATGAAGGATCAAGCGAAAAATGTTGGAGGTGAAAGGCAAGTGGAAATTCGGCTAAGTATGGAAAAATGCATCTTTCTTGAGAAAGGCACCCTTCTACTAGAGGCCTTAGATGCAATATTTTGACTTTGCAACTCCCATGAACATCTCTTCCAAGTTTTCCCATCTTCACAATGATGATCGTCAGCACGAACATTGGAGCAATCCAGCTCCCAACAACTAATGTCAAATTGGAGCATTTCATTGAAGTATGCAAAGTGCAAAATCATTCTCAAATGCTCAATTGCACCCCTATAGGCCAAGGGTGCCCTTGCATTTGAGGATCTTAAATGAAATTCCATAGCTTTCATATATAGTAATCCTTTGTGGAATTCTTTCAGCTACGTGATGAACTCAACATCCAGTTGACGAGAATCATCAGTCATTGGTAGTGATAGATTGAAGCACAAAGAGTCAAAACCAAAAATATGGCTAAGTTTGGTGTCACATGCACCCTTTTGGGAAAAGGCGCCCTTGGATTCAAGGTATCAAATTTATTTTTTAGTACTTGCAAATCCCAACAATGTTCCATCAGACTTGATCCAGATACGCGATGAATCCATCAATACAGCTTCAGGATCAACTGGGCATCCAGAATTCAGGGTCAAATAGAAGTGTCAGTGATGTTTACAAAAGCTAAAATTTGAAAATTTCAATTGTCTAAGAATAATGGCACCTAAATTCAAACTTTGAATTTTTGAACTAAAGTGCATTAATCAACCTATAATGGAGGGATTTTTCAACTTAATTACTAATGATAAAATAGTCCATTATTCTTTGCATGTAACATATTTCTCTTTACATGTTGAAGTGCCTCCTACTTGAAGGTTCAGTCTCCATTTTTGTTAACTAAAAAAGGTCCAATCAGAATACTTTGTGCTAAAAATAGGGTTTTTACTTGCTTGTGACACCTTAACCCTAAAAATTCTTTAAATATGCATTACAACATCCATTTCATTCATCATAGGTTGAAGGAAAACACATTTTTCGTTGTGCAAGCAAGATCTCAAGGCACTAGAGGAAGAATTTTTCGATGTTCTTATCTACAGGTTTAGATTGTTCAACATGATAGTTTTGCATGCTTCATTTTTTCTAGAAGATTCCATTAGATTGAGGCAAGGAGGCAAATTTCTTGAAGATTTATAGAGGCTGATTATAACTTCTATCTTCTTACCTCATAATTCTTCTATCCTTGTCTTAGGTTTTCTCTCGCATGTCAAATAAAATGACATTTTTTTCAATATCTGATCATTTGGGTTTGCTTACAAACATTTTCTTTACTAAACCCATGTGCTAGAATTTTTCAAGAAAAATTGGCTTGTAGCTTCAATTTTTGAAGCTTTGCTTTTTTCTGAATATTCCTTTACATGATGGAGTAAAAGTCAAATTTTTGAAAAATGAGGAATCTGGGCGTGTTTAGCTCATTGGCGCCTACAAAACCCATGTGCCAATTTTTCTTTGGAAAAATTGTTCTGTTGCCCCCTAAAATTAGGGTTTCTGATAAAAGTCAAAATTTCAAAAAATAGAGAAACTAGGTTTGTTCAACTCACATGCACCAACAAAACCCATATGTCAGATTATATCAAAAAAAAAGTAACTTTGTTGCCCTTTGCAACTTCTACACTGAAAAGTCATTGTATGCCTAAGTAAAAGTCAATTTTTTGAGTTTCTGATGATCTGGGTTGGCTTAGAATCATTTTCTCTACAAAACACATGTCTTAGAATTTTTCATGAAAATTGCCCCTCAACGGGCTATTTTTAGCCTCATTGGGAGCTATTTTAGCTTTCTGAAAAATGTTGTCAGAATTTAGTCATGTTTATAGTCAACAAGCAAGTTTTTTAGAATGCAATTTACTCAGACTAAATTGAAGACCAAATCAGTCTTAATTCACGATTTCATAAGAAGAGCTGACGCCAATTTGCATAAAGCACATCTAGAGAGTTGATTCAAAAAATCTGACAGGCGTAGTCGCTAAAAGTCCACATGGTTTCATGACAGATAATAAACTATAGATCAGGACGTCCCACCTTTCCAAGATAGATGATAAACAATAGTTAACTTGATGCCTCTTTTTGAGTTAACTTGTTGTCCCACATATCATGGCATGTTTATTTTGGATTCATCTATGTACAATTGGAGTTCTCATTTAGTTTTTAGTTTCAATTAACTGATGTTAGTTATCAATTGACTCTCATATCAATAAGGACTTGCATGTTGCAAGGTCCAATAAGTTTAGTTTAGAATCGGTTAATTGAGACGGTTTTTTTGGTTAAGTATTAAGTTTCATTCATTTAGACTTAAGAATAAATCTTGCATTCTTGCAAGACTGATGTTAACTCAAGGATATTTTAAGGTTCCCTACTCCTTTGAAGTTTTATAGATAAGAGCACCTTTTCTCATTGTATTTTAACTTTTGTTGCAATAAAAAATTGTTGTGCCCAACTTTTCGTGCAATATTGTTATTTTGTACTTGTTCACTTAGTTAAATATAAAGTTGGTTTGATCATTCATTATGCGTGTGTCTCATTATGCAATTTGTTGTCACAGATTTATTCTTGTTGTGATTAATAAGCTTTTTTTCATATCTACACCTCAGATAGGGGTTCCTCCTCCTCAAGAATTAAGAAATAGAGTTTATCGTTTGATGTTGTGATTAATAGTCTTTCTTTCATAGCTACACCTTAGATAAGGGTTCCTCCTCCTTGGGAATTTAGAAATAAAGATTGGCATTTAAGTGTTGTTTCCAATAATCTTGTTTCATATCTACACCTCAAATAGGGGTTTCTCCTCCTTGCGAATTTAGAAATAAATTTTATTGTTTGATGTTGTTACCAATAACATCCATATCAACCAACACCTTGGATAGGGGTTCCTCCTCCTTGGGAATCCTGGTATAAAGTTTATCATCAATTATTCCTTACTCATAGGTCCTCACACTCTATTTTTATTGAGGAAATAGGATAGTTTAAGCATTAGATTAGTTGTAGTTAAGATGTGAAAAACCAGAGAAAAACCTTAGCTGCAATGTATTGGTTTTCTTAACTTTGTGCCTCTTCCAGTTGAGTCAAAAAAGATAGGAATTATATTAATTTTTCACATATATCAGCAAAAGAGGGAGCTTCCCCTCCTAATTTGAAGAGCAATTAATACTGGCATAGTTGTCCATTGCCAATACACACTCTAGATGTGTGAATTTTAATTCCAATAGGAAAACATGGTCATTTCTAATGGAGAGCACACAAAACAATTGACTTTATACCCACTAGCACAACCCCTGTTGGAGATAAAGGATCCAATATGGGTTGATAGTGATTTGGACGAGTCATTACCAATCTTTACAATTGATCAAGCATTATATATCAAAGAACCTACCAAAGATAATATTTTTGTTAATTTTCTTTAGAATAGAATATGCATCTAATGAAATCTTTGAAAGCATGGTTCTTCATTTAGGTATAAATACTCATTTTCATTTTGGAAATTTTCCACTGGTAGGTTGCTCACAATCCATTCAACACTTCATTACATTGCATCAGTTTCTACCTCATGATTGTATGTTCAGTTCATTTCTATTCTCTAAAAATTCTAGCAATACATCGTCCACTTCACAAGTACTAGCCATTGATTCACCTACCAAATCAGAGGCCATGGAATTTTTACCTTATTGCACACTTAATATTAATCCAAATTTAAGCATTGAAGAAATCCAATATCTCATTTCCATGCTTAGAACTTATAAAGATGCATTTTCTTGGGAATACCAAGACATGCATGGCATTCGTCCAAAAACCTACAAACACCATATTTACATTGAAGAAGGTAGTTGTCCAATTAGGCAACCACATTGACGACTTAACCCCATCCTACGTGAAATAGTTAAAGAGGAGTTACAAAAATTGTCAAATTTCATATTCATATATCCTATTTCAGATAGTCAATGGGTCTCTCCTCTATTCATGGTTCCTAATAAAAATGGTAAGTGGATTTTTTTGTTGATTATAGAGCACTTAATAAAGCTACTAAAAAGGATCATTTTCTATTACCATTTATTGATCAAGTGTTGGACACTCTTGCAGATTAAAATTTATTTTCTTTTCTAGATGGGTTCAGTGTCTACAACTAGATTCACATACCACTTGAAGACCAAGACAAGACTACCTTTACTTGTCCTTGGGGCACCTTTTCCTATAACATTTTTCCATTTGGTTTATGTAATGTCCCTGCCACTTTTTAAGTGGAAGTTTTGAGTATTTTTGCAGATCTTGTAAATGATTGTGTTGAACTGTATATGGAAAATTTTACCATCCATGGTAATACTTATGAGGAGGCTAAAACAAATTTAGAAAAGGTACTTAAATGTTGTATAAACACTAATCTATCATTGATCCATGAAAAGTGCCATATGCTTATGACAAAGGGGATAGTACTTGGTCATTATATTTCTTCCAAGGGTATTGAAGTTGATCCCAAAAATATATAATTCATTTAGGAATTTTTCTACACCCATTAGCCAAAAGGATGTGCATAGCTTTCTAGGCCATGCAGGGAATTATAGGAGGTTCATCCAAAATTTTAGTAAGATCACCTCTCCCTTGTTTGCCTTGTTAGCAAAAGATGTTGTTTTCTCTTGGACACTAGAATGTCAAGAAGCCTTTGAAACCATTAAGACCAAGCTTGTAACCACACCATTAGTTAGAGGTCCAAATTGGGAGTTGCCTTTTCAAATTCATACTGATGCCTCAAACTGTTCCATGGGAGTTGTGCTTGGATAGAAAGAAGATAACCTTTTCTACTCCATCTACTTATACATTAGTAAGAATTTTACAGGGGCTGAGGAAAATTACATGGTAACTAAAAATAAGAATTAGTTGTTTATGCAATCAATAAATTTCATCATTATATTACCAGATATAAAGTGTTTGTTCATATTGATTATTCTGCAATTTGATTCTTGATGAATAAACCTGTTGTAATTAGTAGGGCTATTAGATGGTTACTTTTGCTTCAAGATTTTGACATTACTATACTTGACAAACCTAGTCGAGAGAATGTGGTTACAAATTTTTTGTCCAAGTTACAACAACAAGAAGATGAACCAGTTCTAGTCGATGATGCCTTCCCAGATGAGCATCTCTTTTCTATATCAACAAAATTTCCATGGTTCACTGACATTATGAATTACCCGGTTACTTGAAATTTCCCACCTCATTTCTCTTTGAGGGAACACCAAAATTTGGTTGGACTTAGTGGTCATTACACATGGATCAATGTATTTCTCTTTTGAACCAGTATTGATAATATCATTTGTTAGTTTGTACCTAAAGACAATGTCTTTGACATGCTTTGTGCATGCCACACAAAACCTTGTGGAGGAAATTTTGTTGCTCAGAAGAGTGCCCATAAGATTTTGATTGCAGACTACTATTGGCCTATAATCCATAAGGATTTTAAGCATTTTTTTCATCATTGTCATAAATGTCAACGTATGGGTTATCCCACACGCTCAGATGAAATTCCCCTAAATCCTCAACTTTCCATTGATCCCTTTGAAAAATGGGGGCTTGAATGTGTTGGACCAGTCAACCCACCATCGAGGAACACATAATACATCCTTTTTCACAAAAATTACGTAACCAAGTTGATTGAAGTTGTTGCCTTGAAGCATGCAAGGGACACTAAGGTAGTTGACTTCCTCTATTCCGATATTTTTACCAGGTTCGATGTTCCATGAGAGATAGTCATGGATCAAGGTCCATATTTCACATCTAAACTCATTTTTTCTTTGGTTTGTGAGTATGAGATTAGACATCACAAGTCTTCACCTTATCATCCTCAAGCCAACAGACAGGTTGAAGTTTCCAACAAAGAAATTGAGAACATTCTTACCAAGACAATTTCCCTCCATAAATATGATTGGTCCACACAACTTCCTGAATTAGTGTGGGCCTATCACACGACATGGAAAACCACCACTAGTTTGACACCTTATGAACTTGTCTATGGTAAGAAATTTATTCTTCCTATTGATTTTGAAGTGAAAAATCTTCGTGTTGCACTCCAATTGGGTATGAGCCTGACTGATGCACAAAAATAACAAATTGCACAACTTCATTCATTGGATGAAACTCGTCAACAAGCACTCTTCCATGTAGATACTATCCAGAAACATTGAGCTCTTTGGCATGATTGTTTCATTCGACAATGGTCATTTCAACCAGGTGATTGGGTGCTCTTATATGACTCTTGCTTCCAATATTTTGAGGGAAATTTCCACACTCGACAGCTCAGACCTTACAAAATTAAGATGGTCTATGAAAATGGTGTAGCCAAGATTCACACTGTGGATTTCAACCATATGGCTCTAGTTGGAAATGGTCATCGTCTGAAGTTGTACAAAAATCCTATTTGTAGGGAGGATTTTGTCTCGAATTTTACCAATGAAACTCCATCTCCTTCATAGAGTTCATGTGGCCTCTTCAAGTACCTTTTAGGTACTTTTCAAAATGTATTTAATTAGTTGAAAAAAATGCAATAAAAGATCTAACAATGAAAACCTTTGGGAATTGTTGGCCAATTAATATTTGAAAACCGGATTCTAGTGGCTTCTGTAAAATAAACTTAGTGGTGAAAACTGATTTTTCGATGCCTCTAAGCGGTGGAAAATTGAAAACTGGCATGTCAATGTTTTTTTGTCGTAAAATAAATAAATAAATAAAATAATCTTGTCACTTATGTGCCAAGAAATGCCTTCTGCATTCAACAACCCTTGTTCTTACTTCTTCTTCTTTAGTTCGAACACAACAACTTTCATTATTCTACTATTTGAGGATGACATTCTAACATCTGGCTCTCCTTTTCAGCTATTTACACCACCATTTTGTGTACTTCACTCTACATGGTTATCTTGGGACTTGGTTCATGTCATTTTATGGACAAAATTCCTTGTTCGATTCTTTTTGCAGATGTTGATGGTTGGTGTTTTTCTCCTCTTGTCAGTGGTTCCTTTCCACCTCCTTTCTAGTGTTGCTACCATCTTGCACCTCCTGAGGGTTTTCCATGATTTCATTCTGGTACTTCATCCACTTTGCCCTAGTTTTTGATGCATTACCTCCTCCGTTGGTTTCATGGTCTACTTATACATTCATCTCACTCACTTTCTTAGATGTCCTACTTCCGCTATTGTTTATTGCCTACACTCCATTCTCCATGTGGCAGCATGGCATCTATGGTACTCCATTTCATGTCTCTCATACCCATCCACCTTGGTATCGGTTTTGATGGTGAGGTTTTTGATATCCTATCCTCATCATTACTCTATGTTGCCTTGCTCTCAACTATGATGTTGCCCAACTGAAATTTCTTTGTCAGCACCAACCATGTGCCTTGCTCGGTCCCATTTTTTGTTCTATCAATTTCTCGTGAGCTCACTTCCATGTCGAATGTTTGTACACATGATGGTTTGGTATTGGTATGTTTGAGTTTTTTCTTCTCTTTGTTATTTTATTTCATATATTTTACATCTTTAATAAATGGCAATGTAACTAGAGGATGGGTCACATGCCAAGCTGGGGGGAGGAAACTATCCAATCATATCTATTTCATATCTAGGAATTGTCAAATCATATACATGCCATATCCATTTTATTTGAATTTTATGTCAATTCATATCTATTTGGCACAATGTAAACCTTTATTACTTGACCTCATCTATTCCATAATATCATTACCTTGCCACTCATCCACATAACCATAAATTTCCATAATTATCATCATAAACCACTAGCTAAACTTAGTTACCATCTACCTACTTGCCATTTTTTACCACAACCATTATCTGTAAACTGTTTTGAATTTTTCCCAACATTTTTTCTTGCCAGTGGTGATTTTTTCATCTATTAACGGATTTTGTCTACATACTATTTTGGTTTGAAAAACCTCCTAGTAGCATAATGGTAGGTGACCACCATCACCATTTTGAGCCCACATCCATGGATGAATTGAGAGCTCCAATGGTTGTTGAGGCATATAAAATATTTAAACAAACAGGGTGGGATACATATTTCAAGAGATTGAGGGGGTATGATTACAAGCTTGCACGGGAATTTGCAATGACATGTCAAAGAAATCAAACAAGGGTTCACGATTTAGCTATACCTATCATAGTAGAGGCCATAGCTAGTGTTTTTGGTTTGTAGCTAACAGGGGAGAACTATTTTCCTAACAATTCAAATCAATTGCAAGATCTTAAGCCCCTTCATAAGAAGTTTCTACGATGAGGCAAGTTTGTTGAAGTAGTAACTAGGCAAGGTACGAAGTTGGCCTCACTCCCATGTCCCTGGAATGATGTAGAAAAAATTATCATTCAATACATAACCTGTAAAGGTAGGTACGTTTTCTTTTCAATTTGGAAAAAAATGCTAAGAATTTTCAACTTATGTTGCATCTATGTTGGGGTTTGCTTGTGAATTTTATGTTCTTTCTTTATTCCTCTATGACTCAAATGAGAAAAGCACTCTAGAAAGGAAACGAGAATTCTTTAGCTCATCATGGACTCATTAAACTATTGATTGTGAGGAAATTAAATATTTTTTCTCCTCCAAGGGATTGGGACTCATTTATTAGAGACAACACCCTAGAAAAATTTGTTGAGGAAGACCTCCCTAATACCTCAAAAAAATCTACTAAGGAGGACTCTCCTAATGTAGAAAAATCTCCTAGAAAGTTTGAAGGAGAAGAATCTATACATATAGGTTCAATAAGGATGATAAAGATGCACATAAAAAAGGTTTTGAGTCGAAGGATTCCCATAGTTCTTCAAAGAAAAGGGTTTTTGTGAAAAACACTAAACAAACCCTAGGGTCATGCAATACACAGGTCAAATGTTCAAGTGCTAAACATGCAAGTGTTAAATCTATTGAAACTAGTACATCAGACTCTAGGGGTAAAAGGAAATTGCATATTGGGTCTTCCTTAGCCAATGTCTCAGATGTTTCTCGTGATAAGGAAAAACCATCAGTTGCCACAATGGATAAACTAGAGAATTTGGCCAATGTATCTAGTAATGTCTCGAGTCTTGAAAAACCCAATGAAGTTAATGATTTGACAATCTTAGCTACACTATTTTGTAAAACTAAAAAAATAGAGGCAGTTTCTAGGTATTTGAGGATCAAAAGGAGAAAGACACAAGAGGAGACTATGGCCATTGAAATAGATAAGATTAAGCTTGAGAAAGAAACTGAAGTGCCTTAACAAAATTATTTGATTTTAGAAGAGATGTCAATTTCCACATAAAGTGTTCATGAGGGAAACACCATTCAGGATGAGCCTATTCAAGCTGAATAGATGGGTGATGACAACTTGGAAAATTTTGTAGAATAGGGAATTGGTGAATTTGAAATACCTCACACTCAAAAAAAAAGCAAAACAAGAATCAGAAGAAGAGGTAGAAGAAGAAATAGAGGAAGATTTTTAGGAAGAGAATCCTCTGATGACAAATGAAGAAATTCATGGCTCGCATGATTTGGTAACCAAGTTAATTGAGGAGAATCAGACTCTACAAAACCAGGTTCATGATTCAAGGTCTCTTAATTATTCAGAAGTAGAGGATATTGGTTAGCTCAAAGCAACACTTGAGCAATAAAATACCTCAAACACATCTCTTATGCCCATTCAGGAACATGAGAATCAGATGCATGCACTAAAACAATTGTGGTTTAAAGAATTTTTTGGCACAATGCAGAAATTGGCTTCTCCACTTGGTTTGTACCCTATGTTCTTTTGCATGAGGACATGCAAAACCCTAAGAAGGGGGGAAATTATGTGGGTGAAATGTGTCATTATTTTTACCTTTTATTTTCCCCTTTACCCTTCCATTTCTATAGTATCCTTTGTTGTTCCTATCACTATTTGTTAATGAAGTGAGGATATTTAATAAAATACAAAAAAAAAGATAAAACTTATAAATATATCAAAACCTTCAATTATTTATTAATTATCTTGATGACTATGATAGTAAGGGATAATTAAGTGGATAGTGCATGGGCGCAAGAGGAGCATCAGTGGAATGGACATAAAACCGTTCAAGATTCATGTGTCATTTTTGTTAATTTTGGTCTGAGTTGTTGATTTGTTTTGAAACAATATTGAATTCTGTAATCTATTTCTAATTAGATTCTAAGGTTGTTGGTCGCAGGCCAAAACAACCTAAACAATCATATTCTTTTTTATTAGCGTTAGTTATAAACCTTAGCGACTCATAATCTCTATAAATATATATGTCAAAGACTCAAATTAATATCGATAATATACATCTATAAGCTATTGTTCTTCTTAAAAAACTACATGATATAAAATATCATTTGCATGAGTATTGATTAGCGTGAAGTAATCTTTCATTTCATCACCTGATAATCAAAGAAAGTGGGGCCCACTTCCTCAATTACCTAGTGAGTCATTATAGTATTAGTACATGTGTGGTAATAAATGTTTCGATTTTAATATTCTTTTAAATCTTTAATTGTTGTGTTAACTGGTAATCACTTGGCATACTGTTAATCAGTGTTTTTGTTGTTACAAGTGAATTTAGTTTAACATATTATTTTCCAATGAGTATTAATCAGTGCGTTTGTTGTTTCCAGTGAACTTAGTTTAATATTTCAATCAACGTTTTAAATGGGCGTGTTTATCAATACATGTGAATTTAGTTTAGCATGCTCAAATTCTAGTACTTATTTATCTTTTGCCAATTCATTTTCAGCATGAAGTTTTGATTCTATTTTACTATTTGGTAGTTAATATTTCTTTTTTATAGACTGTTCTTGGCACAAGTTCCTATCACAAAATTGACAGGAAGTCTGAAAACCAGATTTCTGAATAAAAATAGATTGTAGGTTAGTTGCATCATCCCCACTTAGCTCACTATTTTTAGCCCTCAAGTAAATTTCCACAACACCCTTCACAACCTTTCAATTGTCGGATTGGAAATTGAGGAATAAACTAAGGAAACTTCCACAAAATTATCAAGGATTGACCTAAACACATTTGCCAATTAGATAGAATTACAAGGATAGTTTGTCCCTAAAATCTGTCCACAATTTAATCCAATCAATATCCCTCCTAGTAAAATAAAATCAATTGTCTTATGAGAGATGGTCCATATTCATGGTAGAAATGATGTTATGGTGAAACTACATTTAATTTTCAACGAGCCACCTATGTGTATTGCATTATTTTAAGTAGGTTTAACTCACATATTGTAATGCTAGATTTAAACCTTTCCCCTAGTTTAATGGTTGGTAACACTATACCCTTAATTTATTTGGGCATAAAGTATGCATAGAAATGAACACCCATTTATTAAGGACCATGTAATTTTAGCTAGTCTTACTTGAGAAGAAGCATAAGATTGATAATTAGCTAGAATATTTTAAATTTCATGGGATAATTGCAATGTGGAAATACATAGAATGTAATTCCCATGAAACCAAAGAAAATGTAAAACTAAATCACTAAGAACATAGAAAGTAGTAAGAATGCTAAATAAATGAGGCCTTATATGCTAATACCTATGGCCCTTTGAGGTTAGTTTAAACTCATAATTTTTTCTATTAGTGAACAAACAAGGGGCTTACAAAAAAGGTTGTTGACCTATTAGGTGATTGTACTCCAAGAATCCTCCAATAGCCATGAACTGGAAAAGCCACTTCTATGATGGCACTATGCGACTACAAAGTTGTTCTTATAAAGTAAAAGGCATTGAGTGAGAATTTAGAACCTATCAATCAAATAAAGGTAACCCCATCTCCTATTTTTACAAAGGTTTCGGAGCCCTTGAAACAACACTAATACCTCTATTGATGGGTGACTTTCTCAAACTTCCTATACTCAAAATATAAATGATTTTTATCTCTAGGAATTTAATTTATAACTATTTGGTCTATTACTAAAAATGAAAAGAAATCTCGATTCTTCCTTATTATATTTGAGCCAAAGATAACAAATCCATGTGATTAGTTTTTGTCTTAAAGACAAATCAATTTCAAGAGCCCATAGTGTTAGCATGTTCTTGCTCTATTTCTACCTTAATTTATATCTTTCTATTGCAATTAGACAACTAGCATCAATGTTGTGAAGATTTTAAACATCGTCATCATAACAATGGACAACACTATCTTAAACATCATTAATGAAAAATAATGTTTGCAATTTTTAGTGTGTAAATATGTGTGCATAATAACAAAGCACCTCAACTAGCATGAACAAGTGCATTAACAATTTATGAATAGGTATAGTTACAATAGATTGTCACTAGATCACAACAAGGGATTACCTTTGAGGTGTAGTATCTAGCCTCTTCAATTTATAGTGAGTACTTCCATGGATTGCCTCCAACAATCTTGACATGCCTTAGATCACATCTAATATTTCCACATTAAGCACTCAAGCACATTCCAACGACCACACCTAGCTCTGGTTTTCCCTCTTTCAATCCTATTTGACCCCTTTTTCTCACATTTTATGGTTTGTATGCTCCTAAACTTGCCCAAAATTGTGTATTTATGGAGTTCGATGCTCACATTTTCACCCTAAATCCCATACTTGGTCCTTGACCTATGAATTTGGATGGCTAGAGGTGAGACACCATTCCCTATGGAATGTGCATCCTTTTCCTAGAATGCATCTTCTTTACCTCTACATACTAAAACCATGCCCATTTAATTCAAACTATCTCCCTTGTTGGGTTGTTGGTATAAATGCCACAACCCAACTTGGTTCACTATTTTAATTCTTTATTTTATTTATTTATTTTTTCAATATTTTTCTTTCATTTTGATTTTGTTTTCTTTTGTTTACTTTTATTTCATTTATAATTTTGTTTCTAATACGAATGTTTAGGAATGTGAATAAGTCACATCAGTTGGCAATCCCCTCGTTATAGCCTTATTTTATTTCCTACACCTTAAAAATTGATTAGACAAAGGTGTCCACTCAAATATTTATTAACACTTAGTTGATAGAACTTGCAAATCTTTCAATCTTCTACAGGTGGCTCTTGTAGAACATTTATAGGGAGCTGAGAAGTTTAATTGACCAGTCATCTATAGTGAAGTGACCAACTATAGGTCAAATACATTACTTGTAGTTGATGGGGAAATTAATAGTCATGTGATCTATCTAGAGTTGCTTGACCTCCTAGTTACAAGGCAGGGTTAAGAGGCTCAAGGATTATTCTCAAGATAAGTTGCTAGGTTTTCTTTTGTTGCACCCCTAGCACTTGTAAAACCATTTAAATTCTCATACACACACATTACCACAAAGTGTTAAATTTAAAACATCAATCGTGAAATCCATACAACACTAAAAATGTGAACCATGATAGTAGTTTCAAAGTTAGGGTTTTTCATCTTAGTCCAAACATGTCTAGGCCTTTAACCCAAACAAGATAAATTTTGTGATGATGTGACATCCTTTATCCTTTAGGGCTAAGTTATCTTGACTTAGTCAAATAAGTGGGGGTATTCTTGTTTGATTACTTCCATGTCTTCTTAGGTGGGTCCACACTCCCCATATTGGACACAAAGGAACTTAACATGTTGTGTAATTTGGTTTTGCATTGTGATACTATGCATATCCATGATTGCAAGTGGACTTGGGCAGATTTCTCTCCTACCTACAATGTGTGCCAATCAACTACATGGGTTAGAACAGGTACATATTTCCTAAGAAATGACACATGAAATAAATTATGTATGTGACAAAGATGGGGGAAGGGCAATTTGATAATCCCCATGACTAATATTCTCTATAATATTAAAATATCCAATAAATTAGAGTGATTTTTTGGTAACCTTGCCAAAATTTATTGAACTCTTCTCAGATTTGACATGAAGGAACACCTTGTCTCCAACTACAAATTCTCTTGGAGTTCTCTTTGCATATACATAAATCTTTTGGTGAGCTGATTAATCATTTAATATTTCTCTAATCATCTTTACTTGTTGGTCATACTCATGAAGCGTATTAGGCCTTATGTTGATATATTAAACCCACATCAATTTTTAATTTTTTAATATAGAAAATGAAAATAAAAGTATGTGCATTTTTTTTATCATCAAGTTCTCAATGTGAAAAAAGGTGAGAGCATATGATGTTTGTACAACACACTCTATGTAGATGAATGCAATGTTGGAATGTAAAGACAACAAAATGATCAAAATGTGTAGCTGGTAGATTCAACAAAAAATAACTTCTTTGGTGGACAAGAATGTGTAGATAATGTTGAGCCACTGTATCATAATAGAATCTGATCAAACCAAAATGATTTTAATTACATGCATATTCAATCAATACCAAAATGAGTTTAAAATGTATACAGTTGTGTAGTGGTGAATTGACCAAGACCTTCAATGATAAATGCATTAACCAACGATATACCATCCAATTTTATAATCACATGAGCATGCAATGAACAACTCTCTGGTGGTACAACCATCCAAAGTTACAATAATATGAGAATGAAATGCACTAAGTACAATTTAGAATGATATTGATAAGAGAAAATGATTGCACACACTAATAATGTTATTCATATTAATTAAAACACTAATGCATATACATAGGTTAGTCCATAAAATTATAGATTGTTGTTTTACCTTTCATGTTGACTTAATAAATTGAAGTGCATTGTCAAATAGGACTTAAGGATGATGTAAAATGTTGATTGTAGACCTCAAAATCCTCTTAACATTACTCAAAACTATCATATCAAACAATTTGGGTATGAAAAATGCCTTCAATCCATCATACTTAATACCCCAAATCATCGTATAACCACCATTTAACTATAAGATAACAACATTGTTGTATAACCCAATATGTAGAGAAAAATCCTTCTGAAGTGACTCTGATTATTGCTGCAACAAATAATATAGCATGAAATATGGAAGTAGAACCCTCTCAAAGCTCCAAAATCACTCCTAAAATCAAGCTAGGATCGGGACAAAAAACACCAATAAAACTTGCATACCAAAATATCTCAAAACACATAAAAAAACTCTATTATCACTAAAAAATTGGAAAAATCTCAACATTTAGCACAATGGTGATTTTTAGATGAAATTAATTAGCTTGCTAGGAGAGTTTTTGTTCCCAAAACTAGATTCATGAAAGAGTTTTCATCTTTAGGAAAATAAAAAGAACTCACATTCTTTATCAAATGAAATGAATAAGCAATAACCTTTCTTCTCAAAACCCAACCTCCTTTTATAGGGGAGAGGGGCCCATAATAGGGCAAGAGCCTATGCTAGGGACGGAAGTAGTCCCATGTGGGCCCCATAGTAGACAACCTTAATATGCAATTGTAAACCAGATTTCACCCAAAAAGTTAACAAAGGTACTCGATTCAATGTACCATAAAAATTGTATTATAATCGGTTTATATTTGTCTAGAACACAAATAAGTAATCACAGTCTTACATGTCAGAGAATATTCAAAGAACATCTAACACCACAAACATACAAGCCATATATATTCTTACTGGATTGTAGCTTTACAACTTGCACCCACAATAAAATATTAGTATAACTGATGCTCCCCTTTAATATCACCACTTGCATTAGCTCACGACCACTATTTTAATAAAAGTGGCATGCAGAGAACAACTACGACCCAAGAATGACCCATCACCAAATCAAGTCCAACCCACCCCTATCCCACTGTGCCATCAATACAACCCTAGAATGAAAATAAATCATTCATAACTATCCCATCTGTCAAATCCATTCGCACAACAACTAGTTGAAACTCCTCTTTTTCCACCTACAACCACCAAAAAAATGGCTGTAAGGCCACCACAATTGCCTGACCAACAAACAAAAATTGCACACCATAAATACATACATACATTGTAATTGAAGGCACCCGACAAAAAATAGAAAAAATTGAAAAAGGAGGATGAAATTAAAGACTCCATACCAAACAACATTGAACATATAAAGATATTTTCAAATTCAAATTTGCATTTCCATTTACCACGTCTCACTTTCATATTCACTGCAACATTTTCCTGGAGGAAGACGAACAAGGAGGACAAGAAGTAGCAACACCAACAACACACTATCAACATCCAGGTACTCTACACAAACAGATTGTTTATGCCTATGAATGCCAATCTCAAACTTCTTGTTTATGCCTATGAATTCCAATATGTTCAATGCTATGCAAGTGATTTTCACCATACAGTACATACCTTTTCTTTTTCATATAAACTAATCATGTCAATCTGGAGTTTAAAATTACACTGTTTGTCAATGTCCAAGAAGTTCTTTTCATTTTTTGGGTTCTTATTACATTGTCTATGCCTCCCAATATAGATCTGTTATATTTTATTTAAAAGTTATGTGACCCACAAACTTGTAACTCAATATCTGGGGTTTCAACTTACATAATTTATGTATGTTACTTCATTTAAGTTTGTTTGTTGCAATTTTATTATGCTCGATATGGTTGCCAATATAGACCAGTTCTATGTACCCTAACTACATTTCTAGCATATGAAAGTGACTATTATATCTAGTGTTTCAACTTTCTTTATTTCTGAATGCTAATCTATTCAATGTTATGCAAGTGATTTTCACCATACATTACATACCTTTTCTTTTTTATATAAACTATTCATATCCATACATCAATATGTTGTATGCGATGGTAACATTTCTCAAAAAAACCTGCTACTCAACATCTAAGGTTTCAACTTACATTGTTTGTCAATGTCCAAGAAGTTCTTTTCATTTTCTGAGTTCTTATTACATTGTGTATGCCTCCCAATATAGATCTGTTATATTCTTTGTAAAAGTTATGTGACCCACAAACTTGTAACTCAATATCTGGGGTTTCAACTTACATAGTTTATGTATGTCACGTCATTTAAGTTTGTTTGTTGGAATTTTCTTATGCTCAATATGGCTGCCAATATAGATTAGTTCTATGCACCCTAACAACTTTTCGAGCATGTGAAAGTGACTATTATATCTTGTGTTTCAACTTTATTTATTTATGAATGCCAAGTAATTTCAGTTCGATTCCTGGTATTTTTGTTACATTCTATATGCCTGGGTATATAAATCAGTTATTTGCACTCTAAATGTTTTTCACCCACTACCCTATGACTCAATATCTAGAGTTTCAACTTACCACTGTTTATGGATGTCAATGCTTTCGAGTTCATTACAATGTGATTGTTAAACCCTATGTGATTGTTGCACAAGGCTTGGTCACTCTTATGAATGGCAATGCCATTCTTACAACAAATTATTTTAACTCACTAGTTGGGGTTTTGTCTTTTACTGTTTATGATTGTGTATGAATGTTCAATTACAACGTTTTCATACAAATTTGTAACCCAATATCATGGTGTTTCATGCTTCATGCTTGTTGATCAATGACAATTAATTTAAGATATCTACATTGTTAGTTCCAATCAGATTTATGGCATTACATAAACTTATTTCATTTCAAAAAAAAATGTTTTAAACATGTGCAATTCAAAAAAAATAGTATGATCACATAAAACTTCAAAACTTACCAAATTTTCCATTATAAACTATGAGCTAGCACAATAAAGGAATTAAGAAAAAAAGCATGCATCACTTTGTCTTTAAGGGTCTTCAATGTTGTTTCTTATTATTGTTTCAAACATGTCTGAATAATGTGTGTAGGTTCAATATAAAGTTTGTATGAGGTCCAAGCCAATGAAGAGAGCCACCACAAGGTGGCCTACATGTAAAAGAGGGGTTTCATTCCCCCCTGAAGAATAAAAAAATGTAGAATCGGAGATAGTTGTCATAGTTATTTCTCCATCAGGTAGGCATACTACAACATCATGAAATTGGGAATTGACAATGAAAGATACATTTAATCATCAAACAAATGACATGCTGGTCAACCACCATGAGGAACATAATGATGACCTGACTCTTCCCTTATCCCCTCCCCCATTGTTTTGGTTGGCAGATGGATATATGAATATGGCTAATGACAGTCTAAGTCTTCCATCACCCCCTGCCCATCCCTCTTGGTTGGTAGAGGGAGTTAGTGATGAGGGTTATGACGGTTTAAGCCATCCCTTGACCCCTACCCAACCATCTTGGTTGGTGGATGGAGCCAAAAAATTGGGTGTTGTCTTGCAGTGCAAAGAAGAGCAAGGAAATTATTCATTGCCTTCTCCACCTGACACTTTTGCCATACCGGAGTTGCTAGATTACTATGCAGATATGAGCAACGAAATAGAGATGGAGGAAGATTGAGCTAGAAAGAAACAAGATAGGAAGGAGGGAGAGTAGAAGGAGCAAGAGATAGCTCAAAGGATACAAGATAGGAAGGAGATAGAGCAAAAGAGGGACCAAGACCGAGTTCAAAAGAAACAAGATAAGAAGAAAAGGCAAGACAAGATGGAGCAAGAGAGGGTTCAAAAGAAACAAGATAGGAAGGAAAGACATATAAGAATTCCTACAAACCCGTTAGCACACAACCATGCCTTGTTTCGGGATATATTGAAAATATGCATCCCTCTATTTGGGGAGTCGAATATCAATTTGAGTCTCAACCCAAATGTAGGTTGCACTCCACTGTCCGTTGCAAATAGTTGTTCAACACCGTTGCATGTAATTAGCACTCAATTTACAAATTTAAATGTAAATCATGCAAGGACAACTCAGATCGCACAAGTAGGAGACGATAACACATCTCTAGATGTTTATCTTTGCATGCTCGATTGATGTTGGGAGGGACCATCACTACAACTATATGAGTGATTGGCTACTTTTTTGTTGTATATTTCAAGCTGCAAGATATAGTTCAGTTGTTGGCTGTTTAATTTGGTTATTGGGGACTATAATACCCTCATATTAAGAAAATAAATTTGCTCACCATGTCACCCTGCCACTTGTGCATTGGCCCATATAATTTAAAAAAAAAAATTGATGACCCCGCCACCTGTCAAGCACATTTTACGTCGACGTGTCCAAAATGGGCTGATTTTTCCCTCTACTCGAAAGTGGAGCCCACCAGCCTCCTTAATCGGCGAGAAAATCTACGTACATAGGATCAGACGGTCATGTGTACATGATAGCCTCACCACCCTGAACCATCAGTTTATTGTATTAAATGCTCACTGCCTCCTTCATTTCCTCCACTGACCAAATTTCCTTATGCATCGCTTCACATTTAATCGGACTGTCGGGAAATTAAATCAGAGATCAAGGTTCATTCAATGCTCCAAATTCTCGCATATCCCACCCACTCTCATTCCTTTTTTTTTTGCAAACATTCTCGACTATTTTGTTTGGTTTCACATTGAAACATGTTGGGCCATTCATTGACGAGGCTTCTTTTCAGGAAATCATTTTTAGTATTAAACCATGTTGCATACATTGATTATTTGTAAAGTATAATGATACATAGTTTAATACTTAAATGCTCTTCTGAAAAAGAAGTCTCTTCAATGCTATAACCTCCAACGTCTCTACATATTTCTGTCCTATAATATGTAAATGTTGTTGCCAACATTATGCGCATTTTTATATTTAAGATTTGATATCAAATGGATTTGTTTATTGGTTTATGAAATGGATATGTTTATGGGCCTAATTAGCAAAATGATGTCCATGTTGGCAGTGTATTGCAATTTCTTGTTAATGGAAGTTTGCTTAATTATACTCAAACTTTTTTTATGGTGATTGCTTGATTGGGCTGAAATGTACAATTTTTTTTGCATAACTATTGCATGTACAAAATATTATGCATTAACAACCACTAAAAATATCACTTGAATATTCATATAGTCATGTACACAGCACTGGCAACACCATTTACATGATATAGAATGTATAAAGTGCAACAAGCTCTTGTGTATAATATAATGGAATTGGTCATGGGATAGTCTTAGATCTTTGATGTTATCATGCCATTTGATGTATGGAAATATTGGAAATGATGCAATGCAAGTGGTGATATATTAGAGGAGTGTTGGTTATACTAATTTTATATTTTGGCTGCATGTTTTGATGCTACGAGCCATTAACAATCAATATGGCTTGTATGTTTGTGGTATCGTATGTGCTTTGAATATTCTACGACATGTAAGACTGTGAATAACTATTTGTGTTTGGGACAAATATAAACCGATTATAATACAATTTTGTCAGTACAATGATTACAATTGCTAGAATTAATTATTCTTACCAACAATATAGAATTGCTAGAATTGATGAGGTAGAATACACACATATATATATCTACATATATAGATATACGTGTGTGTGTGTGTGTTAAAATTTGACCCGCCCTACTTCCTTTCATTTGTTCCCCATTGCACAATCAATCATTGTGCAAATACATATACTATGTGCATAGATTACTGCATGTACAGACATAATGGATCTCCATATGTATGTACATGCAGTAATCTATGAACATTCATATGTGCATTCATATAATGGATCTCCATATGTATGTACATGCAGTAATCTATGAACATTCATACATGCATTCATATATATGTATGTGCACAATAAATTTGTAGTTTAATTTGGAAGGTTGTGTGCCATGCACTTGTACTATTCTATTCTTCGGTGAACTTTTTTATTAATTTGTAATGCATATAAATGTACATACTTTCATAGATATATGCATATACATATGTACATGTATGCATATAAATATATGTACAATTATGCATAGACATTAAAGTTTATATATGCATATACATATATAAACGTATGTACAGATATACATCTATAAATATATGTGCATATACATATTAAAAGTATAGGTGGCACGGTCACGTGGAAGGCAATTCAATGATGACAGATTATGGCTAACCATGAGAGGAAAGAAACATAATTAATAGTAACCCATTAAAGACATAGTGATCCTAGATAGAAGCATCATTTTCCTTGAAAAATAAAGTGTGTTTAAGAACAAAAAATTTGAAAGTGTTCATAAACACCTTAGATGCCATACACTTCATCAAGCACATTCTACATGCACCAAGAAAGCCATAAAATTCCTTCAATTTAAGAAACACAAAAATAATATGATCAAAAGCAGCGAGACAACAAAAAACCATTTACTGATAGGAGAAATTGGTAGAGCCTTAGTGAGGTTAGAAACCTCACATGTATAGTATGGATTTTCCCGATGTTGTGTCTTGTTGCACTCACCTTTATCCTGCTTGCTGCAAGAAAAAATGAAAGGAGGGATGAATCGATACATAAATAATTTTACACATACTTATATTACACAAATGTAGGCAGTTCTTAACTTAATACACAAATAAATTATTAGAATGTATACCTTTCAATTGTAACTCACCATCAACGAAACTTGGAAGGAACAATGGGCTGGGTTGAACATGTATTTCTTTGCATGTTGATGAAGCAGAGTGAACAAGACACAAAATGAGAAGGTGTCAAATGAATATACCATAATCTCTATGATATATATACATACATACATACATACATACACATATATATATGTATACATACATATATAGATACATACATATTTATATGTATATATATATGCACATACATACATACATATATATATAGATACATACATGTTTATATGTATATATATATATGTGTGTGTGTGTGTGTGTGTACATACATACATACATACATACATACATACATATATATATATATATATATATATATATATATATATATATATATATTCTACTTCATCAATTCTAGCAACTCTATATTCTTGGTAAGAAAAATAATTCATGCAACCAATTGTAAATAGTATCATTTAGAAACATGTCGACCTCCAAACATATGGTGTATAGGACCCCCTTAATTTTCAATTGTAAAATAGTTTTCACCCACAAAGTCAACAAGGGTACTTGAATCACTGTACCACCAAAATAGTATTATAATCGGTTTATATTTGTCCCAAACACAAATAGTTATTCACAGTCTTACATTTCATAGAAGCACATCTAATACCACAAACATACAAGCTATATTGATTGTTAATGGCCCATACCATTAAAACATGTAGACAAAACATAAAATTAGTATAACCCACACTCCCCTTAAATATATGTTGTTGCTTATGCTCTTACATAGTCCATCTAAAAGAACACCTTAATTTTTTATACACATATTGCATGTTAATGGGCTCTAGCATTAAAATATGCAACCAAAATTTAAAAATTGTGTATCCCACACTCCCCTATAATATCACCACTTGCATTACATCGCTGCCAATATTTTAACACATCCAATGGAAAGAGAACAACAAAGAGCCAAGACTATACTGCCACCAAATCCAATCCAACCCTCTCCCTATCCCACTTTGCATAGCATACAACAGATTGACATTCAAAGGCTTAAATAATTAATTAAAAAGTAATGGTAAGATTGCAAATTAGAAATTGGAAAATATTGAGAAATGCATTTTTGAATTTGTAAATCTGTAATGGTGGTTTGTTATGGAGTCTTTAATTTGTGTCCTCCTTTATGAAATTTGGAAACTTGTTTGGATGCCTTCAATTGTAGAGATTGCATGTATTATGGTGGGCTTAACCCATTGTTTTTTGGTGGTTGCATGTGGCAAAGGAGGAGAAGGCAATTGTAGTTGAATGTCTGCAGTTTTATGCCTATATGAATATGGAATTAATTAAATAGTGAAGTTGTTCTTGTTGATGGAGAGTGTAATGCATCCTTCGTTCCATTGGTTAGACTCTCCATCAAAAAGAATAACTTCACTTTTTTATTTGGGGAGTTGAATGTATGCAGTTCCATGTATATATGAATATGGAAGTGAGTCATGGTAAATGAAAATTGGAAAATATGGAGATATGCATTTTTATATTTGTAAATTGCTTTATATGTTCAATGTTGGTTTCATATGGAATCTTTAATTGCATGGAAGAATATCTTTGAATAAAAATTAGTAAACTCATTTTCATATTTTGGAATACGAAAAAAATAGCAAAGGCAAATTGCAGAGTGAAAGTTTATGCATTGTCGAACAAAAAAATACAAATGCATGATAGATAACCCTCTAATTGTGAACCAGTCAACCCTTTCCATGTTTGGTACTATGAATGAAATTATATATGTAATTATATATATGTATATGTAATTTTATTTAACATATATATAATTACATATACACATATATAATTATATATAATTATATATAAATATATAATAACATATACATATATATAATTATATATATATATATATGTTCTTATATATTTGTTATTATATATATAATATATATATAAAAATATACATATATAAGAACATATATATATGTATATGTAATTATATATATATATGTATATATATGGGCGGATGCACAAGTGGTAGGGTGACGTGACAGTCTAATATATATATATATATATATATATCTCCTTGAATGGCATAAAATCTTCAAAATGAAAACATGCAAACCCATTTTCATATTTGGGAATAACAAAAGAATATCAAAGGCAATTTGCAGAGTTAAAGTTTGTGCAATGTTGAACACATTAATAGAAGTGCATGCCACAAAACCCTATAATTGTGAACCAATCAAACACTTTCCATTTTTGGTATTAAAATTAAAAATAAGAAAAGCATGGCAGAATTTGATTGAAATTACAACTAGTGCTACCATTTCCATATTTATGCATTGTCATGAGATCATTTAAGGAAAATTGCATAGTAACAATTTATGGAATGACAAACACACAAATAGCATACCAATGAATTTGTTTCCATATTGTGCAATGAGGAATAGACTAATGCAAGTGCATGGTAGAAACATTCGAAATGATAAACATTATAACCCTATGTGTAATAAAAATAGTGTAATGCTATGAATAACAAAGAAATACAAAAAAATTAAAATGCAAGTTACAATTTGTGCATTGTCAAAGAGGGGAATACAAGTGCATGGAAAAACCCATATGGTTTTGAATTAGTGTAAACCTTTCCATGTATGCTAGTAACAATCAAATAAAATAAGCATTTCGTAGACATAACTATTGTGCATGGAAGAACAAAATAATACTATTGCATGCCAAAATATCTTTGAAATGAAAACCAGTCATACCAATTTCATATTTTGGAATAACATTGGAATACTATAATCAAATTGCAGCGGTAAATTACGTGCAATGAGCAATCAACGAATGCAAGTGTGCGGCATAAACCCTCAAAATGATAAACATTAAAACCCTATGAATATATCGTAGTAACAGACATATATATTGTAACCATTTACGTATTTTGGAATAACAAAGAAATGTAATAAAAGAAATTACAGAGTTGAAGCTTGTGGAATGATGAACAAACAAATACAAAACCAATCAATCCCTTTCCATATTTCATCGAACAAGTGCAATAGTAATGAATAACCATTAAAACCAATCAAACCCATTTCATATTTTCTATAAGGAAGAAAATATGAAAAGAAAAATGCAAAGTAAACGTTGTGAAATGAATAACAAAAGAGTTTGAGTATAGTGGAAAAGAAAACAAGTGAAACCATCCTGACATTTCATTTTATGAATATTGTTGAAAGAAATATTTCACAAAGAAATTATTTGAAAAAACTAAGTGCATGGAAGAATACCGTCCTATTCATAGAGACTGGTAGAGGCCGAGTGAGGTTGTAAAACTCACCTGAATGAGAAATGGAGCTATCAAGAGTGCAAAGCTAAAGGAAGAAGTGTGAAGAGCCGAACAATGAAGTGTGGAGATCCGAACAAGTTTCAGAGCGAAGCCAACCGAATGGTCAAGAATGTTTGCAAACAAAAGCAATGAGAGTAAGCGGGATATGCGGGAATGTGAAACATTGAATGAACCTTGATCTCTGATTAACGCGCCTGATAATCCTAGTAAATGTGAAGCGACGTGTAAGTATTTTGGTTTATGGAGGAAACGAAGGAGGTGGCAAGCATTTAATGCTCTAAAATGATGGTTCAAGGTGGTGAGACTATCGTGTACACATAGTCATCTGATCTTGTGTACGTAGATGTTATTTCCAATTAAGGAGGTGAGTGGGCTCCACTTTTAGGCGGAGGGAAAAATCGGCTTGTTTTGGACATGTCGGCATAAAATGTGTTTGACAGGTGGCAGGGTCATCATTTTTTCTTTAAATAATATGGGTCGATGCACAAGTGGTAGGGTGACATGGCGGTCTAGTTTCTTAATTTTTTTTGGTCCACATGGATCTGCAAAGTTGACCCGCCCTACTATGGGCCCCTCTCCCCTAACCTTTTTATAGTTATTTATGATTTTTTTTGCTTTTTCATTATTTTTCTAAAAAAATGTGTTACTTTTTCATTATTTTTAAAAAATGTAATTTTTCCTTACAAAACAATATAAAGTGTCCTTATGACCATTCTTTTGGCGCCTTGAGCCTAGTGACACTTTATTTGCATACTTAAAAGACCTTTTTAAATAATTAATATAAGATGTCATTTAATTTTACTTTTTTGACACATTTAATATTCAAAAATTTAATAATTTAATTTTTTAATATGAATTATGATGACACCACCAATACCTTAAATATATAGAATATTAGTTTTTATGAATATTGACACTCTTGTAATATGACATATTTTTCCAAGAAGTGTGGAGTGCTCCTAGAATGTCATATTCAAACATGGAAACTATCATTGTGCACGTCTTGGCTCCAAGATCTTGTTGTTGTTGTTAGAATTTCCTTCTGAAAATGTTGGTGCTCTTCAAGAAAGTTGGAGTTTCCAAGAATGTTGGAATGAGTAAAAAAAGGGGACATTACAAGTCCTCCCTACCCAAAATTTCTCGTCCTCAAGCAATGCTAGCTCAAACTTATAACTCCTTTCAACTAAGGATTTATCTAAATAATAGGATCCTAGATGATTGTTTGATCAGTTAAAATACCCCAAAGAGGTCTTTCCCTAGAAGTAACTTTGAAGCAACATTCTCTTGGATCCCAAATAAATAGTGAAAATTTGTGTGATAAAAAGTTTAAAGTTTCAACTTTACCTAGAAACTCCTTAATGTACTAGATAGGATCACTGTTAGTTTAAACTATGCTTTTCTAATACAAGTGGAGTTAAATTGTTTTTATCCTCCTTAATTCTACTAAACAATCCTCTCCTTAAAGTGCTGCCAATTCCAAAACACATTCAACTAATTATAAATGGAAGGTATCGCCAAAGTTAGGAGAAAAAAATGAATCAATATCAATGCAAGAAGAGAGTGTTGCTCTTGCACTATTTAGAAAACTATAAAAATTGTATGGAGGACAACCCTTTGACAACTTCTTGTTATGCACTAAGTAATGCAAATTTATCAATGCAAACATAGTTTGAATGATTGCACTCTTCAATATATTTGTAATGCGCATGACTAATATCATTTTTTTCACCTAGATTTTGATCCAAAAGGATTTGGTCTACTTCTAAGGAAGATTGCACATCTTGTGAATTCACAACTATCAAAGCATTGTATGTTCTACCATCAATTTCCTCCCTCCAAATATCTTGAGAGTATTCACATTGATAAATATTTGAATGATTGTGAAGGATAAACCAACAAGGTGTGTTTGGTGAAATCCCACTGCTTGTTTCACCATTTCCCATAATGTTTGATGTCTCAAACAAACATCTAGATCCCATATTTTTATGTATTGACAACCTTGATAAAAAAAGATGTGTCATTTTCTACACGTTGCATTATTTTCCTTATCTTCGATCTCATGATGATTTCTATGATGACATGAGACTTCCCATGTCATCAAACCTCTCATAGTAGCAATACTACAAGCATAGAGATAGTTAAACTACTTCTCGTTAGTTGTTGATATAAAAATTTCAGCATGCTCAAAATTAACATTTTTCTCTAGAACATGCTCCTCTATAAATTCTTTCTATAAATCAATCTTATACATTTCTTGAATTGGAACATCCTACTTAGATTTTAAATTTTCATCACCAAAATGAACCAGTTTTTTATCATTTGTTGTTGATTTGAAATTTTTACTAAGCTCAAAATCAATGTCAGTATCTGGTAAAGCATGTTTCTCATAACTAAAAGTTTCACCCAAATCCCATATCAATATTGAGGATTTGTAATTCTCAATCCTTGACCCTTCTTATGATGAAGGAATATTTTGTCGTGCCACTCTCATATTATGATTATCTGTAAAATTTGAATCAAGAGATATCTCATCATCCATATCAAAAAGTGGGTTATAAAAGATACCTCTACATCCATCTCAAAAAGTGGACTATCTAAAAAATATTGAAAACTATAATGTTGCAGACTGGTTTTCATTGATGTCAAAAGTGTGAGTCTAGTTTTCATTGGTGTCAAAATTATGTTTGAGTTTATTGTAGTTTGGTTGTCAATATTGCAGTCTGGCTGATTGGTTTCCAGTCTCTGATAGATGCTCCACATTTATTTTTTAGTGGTGTTGTGCTCCTGTGGTTTGGAAGTTAGCTTCATATGCTTTCAAGGCATGTGTGATCCAAGTTTCATGTTGTTTGGGTTATCAGAAAGGTGTTTGTGTATGTGATAGTTTGAAGAAATTGTTTCTGTGAGGATGCTCACAGAGTTGCAAAGTTTGGCTCTACATTCCTCCACATTTGCAAAAAGATTCATGCGGATCAGAAGATTATTTTAGTGTTTTGTGAAGGTGTTATATCCAAAGTTTCATATCATTAGTCCTTTAACAAAAAAAAATTGAAATGTCAAAGTACAAGACTGTGTTGTCGAGTGACTGGTTTCAGTATTTGTTGGATTGTGCCAACTTGTTGTTGCATGAATTTGTGAAAGATTTGTATCAGAGTGTTCTTGGATATCTTGTGATGTTTTATGTTGCTCTACAAGATGTTTTCTAGTTTCTCCAGAATAGGATGTGGCCTGAAATGAAGATGTTGGGTTATGGTTTTTCCTAGCTGACTGAGGTACATGTTGAAGATGTGCACCATAAGTTCTTGGTTGCACAAAGTTCAAGAAGCATTTGAAGATATTGAATGGGCCATGTTTACTCATTTGGGAGAAACACAAGTAAATTTTCATCTTTCATGAATACTGCCAATATTGTAATGGATGACATGATACAAGTTTCATATTTTCTTTCTTAAGGTTGGCCTAATTTGAATGTTTGATGCACAAAGATGTTTTTCACTGAAGAAAGGTGTTGTGAAGATTGTTTAGGACCAAGTTAAGCATGTTTTGAAATATTCAAGGCGTGTTCCTCTTTCTAGTGTAGTGTGTAGTTCATTTTTGGTCTTTCCCTCTACATGTTTTTTTTTCTTTGATCTTTGGCCAACTTGTAATTGTAATATTTTGTTGTGATTGGTAAAAATGTAATGTAATCAATATAATATCATGTATATATAGTTGATCTAGGCGAAGAGTGATTTAAATGAGTTGTGAAGTTTGTGTAATGCATTATGCAAGTGACTAAAAGGGAAAGAGAAGAAGTGATAGATCATATCTAGATTCATCTTGAAACAGATAAGGCTTGACTAAGAACTAAACCCTAGGAGGAGCACTAGGAGCACTCCTCGACCTCAGAATAAACAAGTGACATACCTATCATCATCCAATCAACAAGCAAAGGGCAAGATGTTATATTGAGAGCATGGAGAGCAATGACTTGATTTCAGAGCCCCTTTTTGTATGCCTATATGGCATTCTCATAAGCTTGTATGACTATTTTTTATATATTTTATACTTATATTGATATATATTGATGTATGCCTACATGGCTATTTGGTTAATACAAATATTTTTGATCGATGGTGTCCATATTTTCATTATAAATCCATGGTTCAATAGATATGAGTTGTGTTTATTCAAGTGTATTATTTACAACTTACATGTATACAAGTTGTGACTTACGTGTATTCCAATGTGTACTTTGTGACTTATGTGTTTTCATGTGTATACCTTGTATTCATGCATATACTTTGTATTAATGCATATACTATGTATTAATGTGTATAGTTTAAGGCTTGCATGTATTTGATTACTTGTGCTTCACTTATTCACATGTATTCTTGACTTAATCACATGTATACTTATTAATTGGTTAGCCCTAGTGTTGCTCATTGTTGCCCTCCATGGTTTGTCTTGAATATTTATTGATTGATGCTAAACAACTTCAATATTCCCAAGAGTACTAGTAAAGTTATAAATTGCACAAATTGAAAAGAAAATATTAACTTTAAATAAATGCATTGATTATTTCTTAAGAATGAGTATAATATATATATATATATATATATATATATATATATATATATATATATATATATATATATCAAGAGATGAGCCTTCTAGAATAGAAACTACCAACTAGAAAATAGGCATGCAACTCCATGCAATATTTCACAACTAAGCAATCATTATCCTAAAAATCTAACAACTAGAAAACATATATAAAGGAGTATTTTAGGCATAATATTCTACACTAACATTTTCATAATCAATTGCTTGTTTCTATGCTCCCTCCCCAACAGTCAACCAAAATTTGTCAAGAAACCATTTTGATATATTTATATGTCCATCAGATCAATGGATATAAATCTACCCAAAGCATTCCCAATACTTTGAAAGTAGTAATCCACCCAAAATTAGAATGGGAGATAAGGAAAATGAACCCACATAGACATAACTGAATAAAGAAAAATTAACCCTTCACAACTTGGTGAAACCATTGCCAAATTTAGAAGATCTTAAAGATAAAGAAGAATTATGATCTATATAATATAGAATTAGTACCCACTTTGATCACTACAAAAATTTCAACAATGGGCTTATCATAATTTTTCAAATTTGGTAGGAAATCTTATTTAAGATCTTTGAGAAATGTATTTCCTAGTAATCCCTTGTTCTTACATATCTCAATTCAGTTTAATTCAAATATTTTCATCAAATGCTTTATCTAAAAGAAAAAAACACGTTTTTAATTAGTATTCCATGAGATGTTTCATAAAAAGATTTTAGTATATCTAATATTTTTTATTGGAATAACTCAACTAAGAAAAAGATACATAATCTTCACAACACTTGAAAAACATAATATTCATAGTAGATCATAAGGGATTGAGCCTTAGAGTTCTCAATTATCGTGTGAATGTTTCTCTTTTCGATTGTTTTCGATGTCATCATAAGGGATTGATCCAGTTGAACACAACTTAGAATGATTTAGTGTGTTTGGGTGTGAAAGAGGACCATGCATAGCATAAATGTACCCATCCAGACACATAATAGTTTGTTTGGTCACACAAGTGGCAGAACAAAAGTTGCACCACTTTTCAACTTTACACTACTTGCATTTGACACTTTTTCCATCAAGTGAAAATTGGACACCATAGGAAAATGACTCTGAGATAACAAAAACCGAGAGAGGTTATTGTAGAGGGGAACAACATGATCCCATAGGCTTATAAAGAGAGTTTGCAAGTGTCACAATTTTTGAGTTATAGGCCATCAAAATTACTGCCTTTTTGCAATTTGAACCCTTAAGAGATCGATTCGATTAAACATAGCTCAGATTGATTCAACATGTTTGGGTGTGAAATATAACCATTCCTAATGAAAATTTACCCATTCAAATGTGATGGAATAGTTCATTTGGCCACACGAGTTGCAAAACAAAAGTTTCACCACTTTGCAAATTTACATTTGACACTTTTTCCATCAAGTGAAAACTGGACACCATGAGAAAATGAATCTGAGATGACAAAACCTAAGAGAGATTATTGTAGAGGTGCCCAAGATGACCCCATAGGTTTAGATGAAGAGTTCGTAAGCCTCACAATAGGTCATCAAAGATTGTTGCCCTTTTATAATTTGGACCCTTAAGGGATTGAGCCACTTAAATATAACTGAGAGTGATTCGACGTGTTTGAGTGCAAAAGAGGACCATGCCTAATACCTAGTGTAAAAATACCCATTTGGATGCATTGGAATAGTTCATTTGGTCAGACCAGTTGAAAAACAAAATTTGCACCACTTTGCAACTTTACACCGCTTGCATTTGACACTTTTTCCATCAAGTGAAAACTGGACACCATGGGAAAATGACTCTGAGATAATAAAAACTGATAGATTTTATTATAGAGGGGCCCAATGCAATCTTTTAGGCTAAGATGAAGAGTTTTTAAGCATCACGGTTTTTGGGTAACATGTCGTCAAAGATTGTTGCGCTTTTGCAATTTGAATCCTTAAGGGATTGAGCTAGTTGAACGTAGCTTAGAGTGATTTGTTGTGTTTGGTTGTGAAAGATGACCATGCCTAGTCTAAATGTACCCAACCAAATGCATTGGAATAGTTCATTTGGTCAGATGAGTTGCACAATGAAAGTTGCACCATTTTGCAACTTTACATTGCTTGCATTTGACACTTTTTCCATCAAGTGAAAACTAGACACCAAGGGAAAATTAATTTGAATAATAAAAACTGAGAGAGGTTATTGTAGAGGGGCCCAATGTGATCTTGTAGGCCTAGAAAAATATTTTGGAAGCATCATGATTTTTGAGTAATAGGTCATCAAATATTGTTTCCCTTTTGCAATTTGGACCATTAAGGGATCGAGCCAGTTGAACGTAGCTCAAAGTGATTTTTCATGTTTGGGTGCAAAAGAGGACCATGCCTAGTGTAAAAGTACCCATGTAGATGCATTGGAACAATTTTTTTGGTCACATGAGTTGGAGAACAAAATTTGTACCACTTTGTAACTTTACACTGCTTGCATTTGACACATTTTCCATCAAGTGAAAACTAGACACCATGGGAAAATGACTTTGAGATAACAAAAAATGAGAGAATTTATTGTATATGGGTCCAACGCAATCTCATAAGCTCAGACAAAGATTTTGTAAGCATCACATTTTCCAAGTAACAAGTCGTCAAAGATTTATACCCTTTTGCAATTTGGACCCTTAAGGGATCGAGTTGGTTGAATGTATCTCGAAGTGATTCAACATGTTTGGGTGTGAAATACAAACATGCCTAACATAAACATACTCATTTGGATGCACTAAAATAGTTTGTTTGGTCACACAAGTTGCAGAACGAAAATTGCACCACTTTTCAACTTTACACTGCTTGCATTTGACACTTTTTCTATCAGCTTAAATCTAGACATCACGAGAAAATGACTCTGAGATAACAAAAATCAAGAGAGGTTATTTTAGAGGGGCTTAAAATAATACCATAGGCTCATATGAATATTTCGTAAGTGTCACGGTTTTTGAGTAACAGTTTGTCAAAGATTGTTTCCCTTTTGCAATTTGGACCCTTAAGGGATCAAGTCAGTTGAAAATAGCTCAGAGTGATTTGACATGTTTGGGTGTGAAAGAGGACCATTCTTAGCTTAAATTTACCCATCTAGATGTGTTGGAATAATCTGTTTGGTCACATGAGTTACAAAAAGAAAGTTGCACCACTTTGCAACTTTACACTGCTTGCAATCGACACTTTTTCCATCAAGTGAAAATTGGACACCACGGGAAAATGAGTCCGAGATGAAAAAAAATAAGAGAGGTAATTATATAGGTTACCTACATGATCCCATTTCCTCAGACATAATGCCCATAAGTGACACGGTCTCTGGATAACAGGCCATCAAAGATTGCTGCCATTTTTCAATTTGGACTATTAAGGGATTACATTGCATGAATTACAAATGTTTGAGGGCAGCAATAAATTTCAAAATTTGATTAAATATCATTAAAAAAATTTATGTGAATAGATGGTATGCTATATTGATATTGATATATAATCATTAGGTTGAGTTTTTTTTTTTAAATGAAATTTTTATAATAAGTTAGTCAATTGGTGCTAGTTATAATAGGGAGAGAATAAAAGAAGAAAAAGAGTGATTGGTAACCATCAATGGTTACTACACTCACTATATTAATAATATGATGTTTGCAATAAAATGAGATTTATTGGGAATCCTTATTCTTATTTTTGTGCTACAATTTTCTAATATGCTTCACACATCATTCTGAAACCCAAGTTCTTGTACTGGTAGGCACAATGCTTTCTCAAAACTATCAAGTGGTAATATGAAATAATGAGAAAAAAATCAAACTATGTGAATTCCAACACCCCACTCAAATCAAATATTTAATTGATGTGCCCCATTTTCATGCACACAAACTTAGCTTATAATATTCTCTCATAATAACCAAAAATATGATTCAAGGATGCCTTAGGTACTTCGTTCTCATAGATCTTTTATAATGTCACTCATACATTCGAGATTCTCTTATAATTTCTACATCATAGGTGATCGTGATGAGGTTAACTTAAAATGAATAACTTGAAATTCCTTCGCTAAGCTTCACATGCACTTTTATAATGACTTAAAATCAAAATTGAGATTTGTCAAGATCATCAAAAAAAGGATGTTGCATTACTTTTTTGGCTGAGATTATCTTGGATGGTTCATAAATCAACATTTTCTGCAAGGAGACACCAATCAATTTTTAGTAGTTTACTTACAAATAGGCAAAGAAAAAGAATGAAAAGAAAGAGCATCCAAAATGGAAATGAAATGAAAATAGATGGAAGGCACTTACAGACAACAAATCCACACCACTTGGTTCCAATTCGGGAAGAACAAGGCTTAAATCTTGATGCTTCCATTGAGGATAGGCATGCCAGTCTCTCAACTTAGTCACTCCTAGACATACATATTCATTGGGATTTTCAATATACCTATTGCACACAACAACCTCTCATGAATAGAATAAATTGAAATTCAAGATTCTCTTATAATGTCTACATCATAGGTGCTCATGGTGAGGTTAATTTCAAATGAATAACTTGAAATTACCTTGATAAGCTTCACACACTTTTTTATAATGGCTTAAAATCAGAATTGATATTTGTCAAGATCACCAAAATAAGGATGTTTCATTGAATTTTTGGATGAGATTCTCTCATATGGCTCATAAATTGGAATTTTCTACAAGGAGACACCAATCTATTTTTATTAGTTCAGTTACAAATAGGAAAAGTAAAAGAAGAAAAATAAAGAGCATCCAAAATGGAAATGAAATTAAAATAGATGGAAGACACTTACAGACAACAAATCCACACCATTTGGTTCGAAGTTTGGAACAACAAGGCTTAAATCTTATGCTTCGATTGAGGATAGGCATGTGAGTCTCTCAACTTAGTCACGCATGGCCATACATCTTCATTGGGAGTTCCAAGATACCTATTGCACACAACAATCTCTCATGAATAGAACATGAATAGAATGTAACCAAACTAAATTACTTTCCAACCTTTTGGAAATTTGTAACTTGTTATAAAACAACACAATTTAATCTTCCACTTAGTTTACTAATGGATAGAGAATATCCTACATCACTTTTTTTGCATATTTTTGAGAAAAAATAAAATACCATTGAACTTTGTATCCTTTGCCACAATTCTAAACATAAAGTGTGTTACATTTTCAAGTCTAATAACTTCATCAATAACCTACATACATGATATAAACATTAGATGATAGCATTGGCATCATACAAATTAATGTGCATACTTACAAATTAATCCAACGAACCATCTAGGTTTTCTCTACTCTTTATTGTGTCAAGCATTACCTCATGGTCATGCTCACACACCTTCCACTAGGTCTTGTTCAAAGGTATACCCACATATTTGGTCAAACAAATATTGGATGCCATGAAAAGCTTTGAGTAATGAAGAATCTTCCGATATTATTCAAAGTCTTGAAACAACCAAAATTTAACACTCTTATGTGGGTACCTTCTAAGCCACCTTCTAGTAACAACAATTGAGCCTATAGGGTATTCAATGTTTTCTCCATCTATAACCGGGGCCTCCAATTTATTTTTTGCCTCAACACAACATAAGTAATAATATGTTCCCTCTTTGTTGTCTTCATTTTCAATAACTACATAAACATGCCCTACATTTATATGTGCGGCAAACTAGATAAAATTAGTCAACATTACAAATACACTACAATGTAAGATAACAATATGAATTTCAAAAACTATGCAAGTAGATATATTACTTGGTTAAATTCAACTGATGATTCCATATGTGTTAGTTTCAATATCGTCAGAGGGCGATACTTGTGAAGTGGGATAAGATAGCTTAGCAAACATTTCTCAACCCACTCCTTTGACTCACAATCATCCCAAGCTTGCATTGTACATGAAGAACAAAAGCATGCCATCTTTCATGTATGGATACTCCATGAACCCACATTTGATCTAAGGAAAGAGTGTAGCTCACTCGATCATGTCAGTGTACAAAAATTCTCATATGGTGAAATATTAGCATCATCCATCAAGCAAACAAATCTAAGAACTAAATACATACCTTCATTACCTTGATCCATTAAATAATTACACCACTCGATGATTGATTTTTCATCTATCAACTTTGCATTGCCTTTATACTTTAACTCTTCTCATGCTAATTTTCTTTTGACACATGCTCCTACACCATCATCCTCCCCCTTTCCATGCCTGACCTCACAAAAGGTCCACATATGTTGAACACCTATAATGAAATGCATCCTACTCAACCAATAGAACATGTGTGAGTTCTTGAAATGTGTTGCATAGTTATCTGACCATATTATATTCCAACCCTATGTTATGCCCCTTTGAGCCAAATCACTATAGAACAACTGGAAGCAACCTTGCACAAACTTTGGAGAATATGTGTGATCATCACTAATATAAAAATGATACTCCCTCAATATGTTCCTTTGGTCCTTTGTACTATTAGCTACATGAATGAATGCTATGTGAAAAAATATTGAAACCTATGTGGAGTTTTAATATTGTGAGTGCACCTCACGTTGTGGTTGTAGAATGTAGTTCTCTACAAATTCAACCACTAAAACTATGTTGCTAATTGGAAAGGTGTCCTTGTATAACTTGAATTGTGTGTCCAAAAATCAAGCTCTATGGGTAAGCCTTTCATACTCATACACTATATTGTCACAAAATAGCAACATAAATTGATACAGTGGAATCTTTTGAATAACCAAATCACATATTTTTTCTTGATTACCATCTTTTGTAATGTATGCCACTATTTTATACTTCTTGAACTCTTTTGGTTTCTTTCCCAACTCATGTGTTATTTCCATATGTTGACATACTAGCATACGTTGCAAGCCACCACAATGTTGACATGAACCATACAAGCATAGTTTCTTGTAGAATATTTGGCCATCCTCTATTTCACATAATTTTTTTGATAATAACTCTCTTGAATATGTTGGTGGGGCATGTATGCCAAATCTTGCAAAACATTGTTAGTATGCAAATATAAACATATAGAATGATAAACATCATAATGGTTAGAGAATTCAATTTGTATTTAATAACAAAAATTAATGTGTGTATGATTTATCTTGACATAAAAAGGTTTAAGCATTTCAAAATATCTTTGAAAATTTTGAGTTTAAGGATAACCTTGTTGAAATTTACCAAAAAATTGGGTTCGAGTCGTATCGAAAAAATGCTTTGGATGTGGCTCACAATTTCGACTACCAATTATCCTTACCACATACCTTTTATTTGGATATGACCTTGTATTATTCTTCCAATAGTCTTCAATTAGTGTTCTCAATGCTTCAAAAATTGTTTTATCTTTTTGTGGGAGTCTCCCCGAGAATGCCCATAATTCATTTGAATCGACGACCTCAATTATTTTCCACCTTTGAACAACTCTTGATAAAGTTATTCTATTAATTCTAAATTGTTCACTCATCTTTCTAATGAGATGAGTTCTCCTTGTTTGACTACTTACCAAAGTCGATGTAATGATGCATTGGATGAGATTACTATCCTTTGAGTGTGAGCTCTTACCCACACTCTCATAAGCATCCATTAGATTCTTCACAATAATGTTTTCACTTGAAGCATTTGATGTTCTCTTCCAAGAATCTTCATGATGTTTCTATACTTTATACCCCACATCATTTCAACAAATAGTTGAAATCTTGCGATCTCATTTAGCCTTTCAAAGAATAATTTCCAAATCTTATCATAATATCTTCTACAAGTGCGTGCTGGAATCTTACCTTCCATGTGCTGAAAAACATCCTCATCAATATTAATCAAATACTTTGGATTTCTATGAAAAATTATAGGTGGTGTTCTCCTAGGTACATACATCTCAACATTAGTAATTTCATCAATATTTAAGTGAGGTGGGCTATATCGTGTACCTTCGATCGAGGGTGGAATAGGTGGCATACCTTGAGTTTGACATGGGGATGATGGTGTACCTTCTTCATCAAATCTGAGTAATGATGTACTCTCAACTTGAGATGTGGTGGATGGTGTCCCTTCATATTCACTTGTGGTAGATGGTATCCTTCCATATTCACTTGCGATAGATGGTGTCCCTCCATATTCACTTGTGGTAGATGGTGTTTCTCCATATTCACTTGCGGTAGATGGTGTCCCTCCATATTCACTTGTGCTTAATGCTTTCCCTTCATATTCACTTGCAATATAGGGTGTGTCTCCAACTACGGTATTCAAATCTATCTTAGCACGATAATTTTGCAATCATTCCTTTTGTGCCACCAATTCCATTTCTCTTTTTGATGGTTGAGGTTCCTTTTCAATTGGATTTTTTTTTTTGTCAATCGTATCCAATTTCTTCTTTTGATGATATTCCCTCATCCATTCTCCATTTTTTGCTTTCTTAGTTTCATACTCTTCATCTATTTTTTTATTCCTTCTTTATTTCCTTGGTATGGTAATTTTACTTGTAGCATGGTAATGAGACAAATATTAGTTTCTAAAAAATGAATCCATACAAATAAATGAAATATATGTCATTCAAGGCTTCATACAAAATACTTACAATCATCATGTAGAAGAGTATTTCTAGCATAGACAAAGGTCACATGAATTTTTGGATGGAATGCCTTAAATAAATGTGGTCATGTGGCATGCCATGATTTCAAGATAGGCTCAAAATGGAATCATGGACAAGGCATGTATTTTTTTTGACAATAATGTTTTCATAGACATGTATATAAAATGTGGTAGCATTGACAAGCTAGTGAGCTCACTAGCTTGCCAATGCGGTAGGGTTGACAAGGTAGGGGCAACATGAACAATGTACATCACCATGAGACCCCATTTCTATGAGGAATTTTTTCATGCTTCCCCTACCTTGTCAACCCTACCGCATTGGAAAGCTAGTGTGCTCACCAGCTTGTCAATACTACCACATTTTGCATACATGTCTACAAAAACATTATTTTCAAACAACTCATATGACTTGTCCATGTTTCCATTTTGAGCCTATCTTGCAATCATGTCATGTCACATGACCACATTTCTTTAAGGAATTCCATCCAAAAAATCATGAGAGCATTGGCAAGCTAGTGAGCTCACTAGCTTGCCAATGCGGTAGGGTTGACACGGTAGGGGCAGCATGAAAAAATTCCTCACAGAAATGGGGTCTCACAATGATGTACATCACCATGAGACTCCATTTCTATGAGGCATTTTTTCACACTACCCCTATCGTACATCACCGTGAGACCCCATTTCTATGATGCATTATTTCACACCGCCTCTACCTTGTTAACCCTACCGCACTGGCAAGCTAGTGAGATCACTAGCTTCTCAATGATCACATGAATTTTTGGATTCAATGCTTTAAAGAAATGTGGTTTTATGGCATTCCATGATTGCACGATAGGCTGCAACTTTTCCCATGTTTCTACCTTAGCCTTGAATAAAAAGTCTTGAAATAGTGAAGAGAAGGGTTATAATCCCTTGTAGGTAGACTAATCAAGGAGATATTTAAAATATATCACAACATAAGTGATGAGGTAATTTTGGTGATGAGTTAAATTTAGAAATAGAGATGAAAACCAAAATAGATTCAAATATCTATGAATGTGGGAGGAGTATATTCCAATTTTGCAGAGACATGTATGAAAATTTTGGTAGCATAGACAATGCAATCAACTGTTTGAAAAAATGATCACCATGAGACCCCATTTCTTTGAGGCATTTCTTCAAACACTTGATTTCCTTGTCTATTTTGTTTGATAAAATGCTTTGGTAGACATGTATAGAAATTTTGGTAGCATAGACAAGGCAATCAAATGCTTGATATAGTTGTTTGACAAATTTCATCAATGAGATATGTCCTTGTGGACTAGAATGATTGCAGGATATGCACAAAATATATTTATTGAAAAGGCTTTATAAAATTTCAAGCATATGCAATTTCTAGGTGTAAAACCAAATTCCACTACATTTTCCAACATCCCCCATGCCTATAATAAAATGAAAGCTTTGGAGAGGGGTATGCACATCCATAGTAAAGGATTGAGAAATGATGTATTATTTTACTTACTTATAACTTCTATCATATATATGTGTATACAAAACATGGAAGCATACACAAGGTATGTCAATTGTTTAACAAAATTCCTCAAAGAGATGTGGTTTAAAAATGTAATTGGCAAGTGTAAAGAATTGTGTATTTTAAAATGTGCATTGAAAAGATAAGGTTAAAATGACAAACAAACAATGATCAACATGGAATGTGAAACATAAAAAAATAAAAGAAAGCCAAAATAGAATGAAAGAAAATGTGTAAAGACTTCACATATACCTAAAAAACTATAGTTTCAAATGGAGGAGTTCTACTACATTATGTAGCCTTTGCTTCTCCTTTCTTCAAACTCCTCAATAGTTTTACTTTTTCAAAAGCTTGTTCCCATCCAAAGATTAATTGTATATCACTCTCGAATGGAATTCAGACTTGAATTGATATTATATTCCTTTCAACATGAAATTTCTGCTATTTCATGCAAATTTGGTGGAAAGATCATGAAAAAGGTGGTGGAATCTGAAAAAATTGCATGCACACTTCATAAAATCATCAAAAATCTTTTTTTTGTTGCAACATGCATATAACTAGGAGAATATGCAAAATGTGGGCCTTGAGATCATGGGTATAATTTGTTTTTTACCATTTTTAGATTAGGAAAAAATGTGCTTGTGTTATAATGCGAGCGCGTTATGTCTTTCTATACAAATGGTCATATCTCTACTACTTCAAAATGTGCTCATTTTATGAGAAATTTGATTTTTTATAGGTTTTTTTTCTCTCTTTTTCTCTATCATCTATAATGCAAGCACGTTATGTCTTGCTAAACAAATGGTCATATCTCTACTACTTCAAAATTTGCTCATTTTATGAGAAATTTTATTTTTAATAGGTTTCTTTTCTCTCTCTTTCTCTCTATCATCTACCCTCTACCCTTAAACCCTCTACCCTCTACCCTCTATCTCACTCCTACTCCCTCCCCCTCCCTCTCTCTCTCAAGTCTCTCCCTCCTGCCCCCTCTCCCTCACTCAAGTATCTCTCTCTCACTCACTCACTCCTATCTATATCCCCTCTACCCTCTATCCTTAACCCTTAACCCTTAACCCTCTCTCTCTCTCAATTATCTCCCTCCTAACCCCCTCTCCCTCTCTCAAGTCTCTCTCTCACTCACTCCTATCTCTCCCCCCTCTACCCTTAACCCTTAAACCCTTAAATCCTCTACCCTTTACCTTAGATCTCTCTCCCACTCCCTCCCTCTCTCTCTTTATCTCTCAAGTCTATCCCTCTTACCCCCTCTCCCTCTCTCAAGTATCTCTCTCTCTCTCTCACTCACTCACTCCTTCTATCTCTCTCCCATATACCCATTAACCCTCTGCCATATCTCTCTCCACCCTCTCCTCTCTCTCTCCAAGTCTCCCTCCTACCCCCTCTCCTCTCTCTCTCACTCACTCCTATCTCTCTCATCTCTACCCTTAACCCTCTACCCTCTACCATTTTATCTTTCCCACTATCTCCCTCTATCTCTCTCTCTCAAGTCTCTCCCTCCTACCCCCTCTCCCTCTCTCAATTCTCTCACTCACTCCTTCTATCTCTCTCCCCTCTACCCTTAACCCTTAAACCCTCTACCCTCTACCCTATATCTCTCTCCCACTCCCTTCCTCACTCTATCTCTCTCTCAATTCTCTCCCTCCTACTCCCTCTCCCTCTCTCAAGTCTCTGTCTCACTCACTCATTCCTTCTATCTCTCTCCCCTATACCCTTAACCCTCTACCCTCTAACCTTAACCCTTAAACCCTCTACCCTCTATCTCTCTCCCACTCCCTCCCTCTCTCTCTCTCTCTCAAGTCTCTCCCTCCCACCCCCTCTCCCTCTCTCAAGTCTCTCTCCCTCTCTCACTAGCTCCTTTGGTGAAATTGGTAATGTTGTGGCTTGTTTGAAAAAATGGGTCCAAGAAATGGCGTCTCCCGATGATTTACATGATCGATAGACCCCATTTTTTGGACCCATTTTCAAACAAGCCAAGTTAGGTTGCCAATTTCACCAAATTTCCAAGCTAATGGGCCCACTAGCTTGCCAATTCGATAAAATTGGCAATGTAGTGGCTTGTTTGAAAAAATGGGTCCAAGAAACAGGGTCTTATAGTGATGTATATCATCGGGAGACCCCATTTCTTGGACCCATTTTTTTAAATAGGCCAAGTTAGGTTGTTAATTTCACCGAATTGCTAGGCTAGTGGGCCCACTATCTTGCCAATTCAATGAAATTGGCAACCTAACTTGGCTTGTTTGAAAAGAATGGGTCACAGAAATGCAATCTCTCGATGGCTTACATCACTAGGATATCCCATTTCTTGGACCCATTTTTCAAACATGCCAAGTTAGCTTGCCAATTCAATAAAACAAATGGGTCGAATAAATGGGGTCTCTTGATGATTTACATCACTGGGAGACCCCATTTCTTGGACCCATTTTTTCAAATAGGACAAGTTAGCTTGCCAATTTCATTGAACTGGATAGCTAGTGGGCCCACTAGCTTGCCAATTTAGTTAAATTGGCAATGTAGTGGCCTATTTGGAAAAATGGGTACAAAAAATGGGGTCTCCCAATGATTTACATCATTGGGAGACCCAATTTCTTGGACCCATTTTTTCAAATAGGCTAATTTAGGTTGCTAATTTCATTGAATTTCCAAGTTAGTGGACCCTCAACCCTTAATCCCTCAACCCTCAACTCTTAAACCCCAATCCCTCAACCCCTATACCCTCTACCCTATATATTTGTCACTCAACCCTAATCCATCAACCCTATACCCTCAACCTTAAAAACTCAATCCTCAACCCTTAAACCCTCTACCCTCTACCCTATGCATTAAACCCTCAACCCTCAATTCTCAACCCTCAACCCTTAAACCCTAAAACCTCAACCTCTATACCCTATACTACATTGGACCCTCAACCCTAATCCTTCAACCATAAACCCTCAAATCTCTACCCTAAACCCTCTACCCTCAACCCTATACCCTCAACCCAATACCTTAAACCATCAACCCTATACCCTTAAACCCTATACACTCTTCCCTCAACCCAATTACTTCTACCCTCAGTCTTAATCCCTCAACCCTAATCCCCCAACCCTAATCCCCCAACCCTTAAACCCTAATCCCTCAACCCCTATACCCTCTACCCTATACATTGGACCCTCAACACTTTACACTCAACCTTAAACCCTCAACCCTTAAACCCTAAACCCTTAAACATTTTACCCTCTACCCTCTAACCTATATATTAAACCCTCAACCCTCAACTATCAACCCTCAACCCTTAATCCCTCAACCCTTAAATTCTAAACCCTAAACCCCTATACCCTCTACCCTATACATTGGATCCTCAACCCTAATCCTTCATCTATATACCCTCAAACCTATACCCTAAACCCTAAGAACTTTTATCCTCTACCCTCAACCCTATACCCTCAACCCAATACCCTAAACCATCAACCCTATAGGTTCTCAACCTTATACCCCCAATTCTTAACCCTCTACCCTATACATTGGATCCTCAACCCTCATATATCTTTTTCCTTCCCTCCTATTTTCTCCTTCTCTCTATCTCACTTCTCTCTCTGTATCTCTCTCCCTCCATCCCTCCCTCTCTACCCTAATCCATAAACCATATACCCTCAACCCTTAAACCCTTAAACACTAAACCCTAAACCCTAAACTCTCAACCCTCATCCCTTAAACCCTCTACCCTCTACCCTAATACCCTTAAGCCAAAGTAAACACTCTACCCTAATCCCTAAACCCTAAACCCTCAACCCTTAAACCCTCTACCCTCAACCCAATACCCTCTACCCTCTACCCTAATACCCTTAAACCCAAGTAAACTCTCTACCCTAATCCCTTAACCCTTAACCCTTAATCCCTGAACCCTTAAATCCTTAACCCTCTACCCTAAACCCTCAAACCTTAAACCTTAATCCATCAACCCTTATACCCTCTACCCTATACATTGGACCCTCAACCATCTATCCTCAACCTTAAACCCTCAACCCTCAACCCTTAAACCCTAAATCCTTAAACCCTCTACCCTCTACCCTACCCTATACATTATACCCTCAACCCTCAATTATCAACCCTCAACCCTTAATCCCTCAACACTCAACCCTTAAACCCTAAACCATCAACCCCTATACCCTCTACCCTATACATTGGACTCTCAACCCTAATACTTCGACCATTTACCCTCAAACCTATACCCTAAACCCTCTACCCTCTACCCTCAACCCTTAACCCTCAACCCTAAATCCTTAAACCCTAAACCCTTAAAGTTTCTACCCTCTACCCTCTACCCTAATCCCTCAACCCTATACCCTTAACCCAATACCCTAAAACATCAACCCTATAGGTCCTCAACCCTATACCCTCAATTCTCAACCCTCTACCCTATACATTGGATCCTCAACCCCCATATATCTTTTTCCCTCCCTCCTCTTATCTCCTTCTCACTATCGCAATTCTCCCTCCATCTCTCCCTCTATCCATCCCTCCCTCCCTCTCTACCATAATCCCTCAACCCTATACCCTCAACCCTTAAACCCTTAAACACTCAACCCTCAACCCTCAACCCTTAAACCCTCTACCCTCTATCCTCAACCCTAATCCCTCAACCCTTAAATCCTTAAACTCAAGTAAAATATCTACCCTAATCCCTCAACCCTCAACCCTTAATCCCTCAAACCTTAAACCCTCAACCTTCAACCCTCTACCCTCTACCCTCAACCCTTAAACCCAAATCTTTCAACCCCTATACCCTCTACCCTATACATTGGATCCTCAACCCCAATCCCTAAACCCTATACCCTCAATCCTCTACCCTCAACCTTAAACCATCAACCCTCAACCCTTAAACCCTCTACCCTCTACCCTCTACCCTCTACATTAAACCCTCAACCCTCAACCCTTAATCCCTCAACACTCAACCCTTAAACCCTAAACCATCAACCCCTATACCCTCTACCCTATACATTGGACCCTCAACCTAATCCTTCAACCATATACCCTCAAACCTAAACCCTAAACCCTCAACCCTAAACCCTCAACCCTAAACCCTAAACCTTGTAACCCTAACCCCTTAAACCTTTTACCCTCTACCCTCAACCCAATAACCTCTACCCTCAACCCAATACCCAGATCCATCAACCCTATAGGTCCACCCAATCCCTCAACCCTCTACTTTCTTCTATTTGTTTGTGTGTCTCTTTTTTGAAAAAACGCAGTGTTTAATGTTTTTTTCGTTATAAATTGACCACTCATGGAAATCTCAAATAAATTAAATTTTTAGAAACTAGACTCCATTCTACAAATATTAAAAAAAAAATCAATTAGTTTCCAAAAATTTTAGGGGTAGCATGACCAAAATTCTATATTTTAGGAAGTGTCCACTTTGAAAATTAGTAAAATATCAAATATTCTTTAAAAATTAATCAAAAAAATAGTGCATTAACTACATACTGCTAGCTAATTTCTCACTAAAGTGATTTTAAAAATACTAAAAAAAAATTCACCATGCTATGTTCCCACAAAAGGTTCTATGTTATATTTTCTGACAAAAAAACACCAATTTATGTGGGTCCCTCTTTTGAACCCCTTAATCTCAACCATTTTAAAAATAAAAAAGTATTTTATAAAGTAGACTTGAAATAATACAATCCTTGTTTTTGTTGCATCTCAAAATTTTGAGTGTAACTATCCTCAATTTCATGTCCAAGGTCTGTATTTCCTAATTTCAAAAGAAAAAAAAAGTGGCCACTTAAGCCCCCTTTTTGACCCCCCATCTTTTTTCACTTACCCCATAATCTCTACATTCATTCTTCACACACTAAATTTACCTTGTATATATACCACAAGCAACCATAACATCAATTAGTTTGACCTAATTAGATGAAACATGCAACACCATAACCTATCAACTTGAAAATTCAATCCACATGCTTTGCATAAGGAACCAAAGTGAGTAAAACACCAAAATAGGTCATTGTGACTTATAATCACTCCCATAAATCCACTCTAAAACACAATTCAACTCTGCACAACCCTAAAACCCTTAGGTCAACACCATATAACAAAATGGGTGAAGCCACAATTAAATGAGCCAACTATTCACAACTTAAAACATGGACCATCAAATCACTTGCCACTTGGAGTGCATACACTTTTGGCATCCTCAAACACTTCCTCAAAACTGCACAACTTAATAATTATCCATAGTGGAATGCAGAGCATTCTAACATGCACTTTGAACCTATAATTCTATCACAACTATGTTGATAATTTGTCATATATATCCTTAAATTCAAAAGACATACAACCTTGAAACCTTGGATGTAGAAACCTTCAATACATACCATTATTAACTTAGAACCACATGACAAGATGATGCATTGCGGAGCAATGTATACCAAAAAAACTATTCCTTTGAACACTAAATATGCACATTGATACTTAATCAATTCTCAAATACACTTGGTCTTCTTCAGACCAACACTTCTGCATTTCTACAATGGGTTGACATCAATGAAAAAACCATACACCATCATGCTCATGTTTCCAAAAATCTCCCCTTTTGTCATTGATGGCAACACACTTCTCCAAAATTACTCCTCAATTTGACATTAAGGGAAAATGGCACTAAAAATATACTTATCTTCTGGAATCCCTCTTACTAATATATTTATATGATAATAGCTCTCATTATGTGCTTCACTCTCCCTATCCATCACTGAAAGGAAAAAAATATACCACAATACCATCCACTAACTCCGCATATGTACATTGAAATCATAAAATTGTCTATACAAAGGAAAAACGTACATCTTAACTAGATGAGGGTAGAATACCCTAATATGGTGCCTTCAAATTTTCAAGGTGTGCCTCATAATATTTCTTTGCAACCTCCCAATCCTTCTTGGTGAATAAAATCATATGGAACTAGTTTTCAAATTGAATATGGAGGTCTTCTTCTTCCAAAGAACTAGGCACTAGATTATTTTGCAGCACCTTCTCAGCATTAGCTAAAACTCTAGTTAAATATGTAAGCCTTGCACTTACTATATCTCAGATCTAACTATACTGCATTATGATTTTCTCTTTTGTTCTTATAGTAGAAAGAATTAACCATGTAGGTTTTCAATGATTTCCCTTGTCACTCCATCTGCATCACTCACCAAATCATAAACACCTAAGGCTTGAGAAATTTGAGACTCAATAGAGTCCATCTAATTTTTGATGATCTTTGTAGAAATTGGCCACTTTAGACATAACTGAAATAACATTTTGGCTTCTTCCAAACACTTTTGTAATTACTTTAATTTTTCATGAAACTTAGCATGTGCAATACCACATTAATTAAAAACTTTAGCTAACCTCTTATCATTGACTTTCTTTTCCATTTCCTTCTTTTCTTTCAAACTAGCAACATATTGTTTTGTAGATTCAATCAATAATTTTAATTCTTACACGCTAGATAAAGAATTGTCAATAGTTATTCCAAGAATACCTTCCTACAACACCTTCATAGATTCATCCACCAAATTTATATTTTTCTAGTGAATTTGAAGAATTTCCTTCTTTGCGAAGGCATAAAAAGCATCACCAAGCTAAAATTTGTGTAAGGGAGAAATCTTATCTAGGTCTACCTGACCTTGTTGCATAGGGATTTGAAATAGTTGTGCAAACACCACTAATTGAAACTATAACTACATTTTTAACATATATTTTAATGAATCTCTAAAGGGTTTGGAGGATTCACCACTAGATTTATTGCTTTATTCTTCATTCTTATCACTTTTATCCTTTTCTCCACTACTAGAACATTCTTTTGTAGGATTTTTCATTTGTGAAGGAGGTAGAGTTTCTTCCTTTTGTGCCTCAATCTTCTCTGAGAAATCTTGCATGTCTTCTTTACTCTACTCAACATCTATATCCACATCCAGAGGGGGAAAATTTCATTCATCTTGAGTTTCATTCTTCTTCAAGAAATCCTTCTTATCTTCATCAAAAAAATTCTCCACAATTAGAGGGGTGTTTTCTGTCAACATTTCTTCCTTCCTGAGATAATGATCATGTTGTTCTACAATAGGATCATTTCTTTTTAGGAGGGGATATTTTTGTTTCTTTTGATCTTCTTCACTCAGAGGAACTCCCAACTCTTTAGCAAGTTCAACATTTTGCAGTGTCTCATTCCTTAACCTTTATATATCTTCCTTGTCTCTACTCATTAGATTACTCACTCTTTTCTTTGTCCTAAACTTCTTGCTATACAACTGAGACGACTTGAGTCTATCCTCATGAGACAATGAGGAACCAATCTTCTCCAATAAAAATGCATCCATCTTAGCATCTTAAGAAATGGATTCTTGTCTCCTAGCACTTAACAAATCTTTTAGATCATTAAGCACTTTTCCCTTAATTTCACCTAGGCTAGTATTGAATGTAACCATATATCTAATAGTAGCCTCTTCTATGGTTTCCTTTTCTTTATCTTTTGAATTTGGATGCATTGTTATATTTTCCTTTAGCATCCCAAATTCTGCAATACCACTGAAAAATTCATCTAGCCTCATAGGACTATGCTCTCTAATCAGAGGGGTCTTATCTTTCTTCCTTTCCTTACCTTTAGATGGTTTTTCTTCTCCTGTTGACCTAGAACTCTCTTATCTTCTTTGGAAAATGAAAGATTTTCTTTCCTTTTCTACTTCCTCTTCACTTTTTGTGTCCACCACATCAATTTATTTTCATTCCATGTTGGTCTCTTCCTGAGAGACTTTAGGAAAGTCTTCTTCCGAACCAATTGGGGTTTCTCCTCTTATTCATCTTCATATTCACAATTTATGTAATTTTACCAAGTTTCCTTTTCTTTCCTTCTCCTCTTCGGATCATTCTATTACATAGTGGTGTTGGATGTATCTTTCTTCTTGGAACCACATAGAGGTTTTATTCCAAAGGAATTTGGAACATCAGGAGAGGAGGAAAAGGTCCTAATTGACCTTCTTATACTTGGAGTAACTTGTGGAGCAACAAATATAGCTTTGGTTTCTCTGCAAAACCATTAGGTGTATTCACCATCTCTTCCAAATTAGATTTCATCTTTCCAACTTTCTCTGCAATGTCCTTTTTATTATTTTCAATGTTCACTTGGATATATTTCTTGGTAAATGTTCCAAAGCTTTCTAGTGCTAGATCTCTAGTTTTACTCAACACAATCTCTACAAGATAAGTGAACTCAAATTTTGTCGGTTCATATCCAAGCTTTGGAACCCAAATAGTTAAGGGTTCAACCTCTTCCATATATAAATTATTTTTACTATCTATGAAAGTTATGTCATCCTTATAATTATCAACACTTACGAGAATCGTGTATCTCTCTTGCATCTTACCCTGAAATATCTTGAAGAATCCCCACAACCTAGAGTTCTATGATTCTAGGTCTCCTAATCTTCTCAAATGATTGATTATTTGCATGACTACATGAATACTATCATCCCATGCAACATTCCTTGCTCCAGGAAAATCTCTAAGAAAATAAAACAACAAAAAAATAACAAGAGTACCATATCAGAATGGGAACCTTGACTCTTTTATCTTCTATAATTTCTCCATCTACAATCCCAAAAGCTCACACAAATCAATGTCTTCACCTTCCTTCATGACCATTTGGTATGTTTTATGTATTGTGGTTGTAGATACAAAGCTCTCTTTTTATAGAATATTTTGTAGCCTATCATCATTAAAGCATACTTCACTGGCGAATCATCATAGTCATTCATTGTTAGGTCACACTTATCAAAATTTACAATGGTAATATTCATTACAACATCATTTTTCACAACCTTCAATGTAGGAATTGGTCTAGAGGATCAAAAATAGTGACCACCCTAATTTCATTCTTGTTTATCATGTGTGGCATGTCCAACAACATGAATTTTTCATGAGTCTAGATTATAACATTCTTAACCCATTCATCCTCATAACAAAAATTGGGGAACCCATTTCACACATCCAATTTCTTCTCCATCAAACTCTCATACTTTGGTTTCATCTCGAATTCATCTTCAATCAACACCTTCTCCCAAAATTCTGCCATCTTCATATGAATGTTTATTTGTACATATTTTGTGTGCATAACACCACTTATAACCCTAGAAAATTAACCTTCATAATCCATCTGCATAGATTTATAAGGGTGCTTCTTGAACTTAGGTCTTGGTCTCTCAAGGACATCAATCACTTGTGGAGTAAACATCTTGAATTTCACAAAACTAGAGTTTGCAATAAATTGATAAATACCTTATAGAACTTCACCGGTAGGGTTTCAAACAACACCAAAATTTCTTCAACACTCATTTTATTTTCTCTCCACTTCAAATTATCAATCGAAAATTACTTTGAATGTGTGAAATGATATATAAACCATTTTCTAGTGACCTAATGTGTGTTAATTGCAGCAAGTAAATTTAGGTCAAAAAAGTTGTTAAACTCTCATTGTGTCATCACAGACACCTCAATTTTTTTTGTAGATCTTCACAACAAGATATTTCTCACCAAATATTCCACAAATAGATCAACCATATCAATCTGCACATGTACTAGTATGCTAAAGATATCAGCATCACACCTTTGGGAGGGGGCTAGAATTTTTTTTGCTAAAACTCCCCTTGAGCCAATGTTCTTTATCTAATTTCCGAAGGAGACATTTTAACCAAAATTTGGAAATTATTCATTCTTCACCTCATTATCTTCCTTTTTATTCCATATCATGTTCATATCCTTCTTTATCTCAACCATATCAACCTTCTTTATTGGATCAATCTTATTTTTTGAAATAGATGGTTATACATTCTTACTTTGGCACAAAATAACTATGTGTCCTGGTTTATCATATTTATGACATATGATTCCTTTTTGTTGAACAAACTTACTTCTTTCCATTTTAGATTTACATTAAAAAAAATTATGCCTAAATCCATTACATGAATAATAGTAACCATTGAAATATTGTAACATCATACCATTATTGTGACCATTCCTCATTTGACTTTTGCATTCACTAGCTTATTGACAAAATATTTTACATGTATAGCATTGTCCAAAAAGATAGATAATTCTGACTCATCTTGCTTCTACACTCTACATCTCTATGTCCAAATTTACTGCAAGAATAACAATAATTATTAAAAGATGGATACCTTTGTGCAATTTGTTGTATGATAGGAGGTCTCTTGGTTTTGGACCTTTCTTATATTTCTCTTCTTATCTCCAATCTTTCTTTGTTCAATCTTCTTCTTTTTAGCATTGTTTGGAGTCTAATTTTCCTTTGAGCTTTCTCCTTTTTCAAACCCTAATCCTTCTTTGTCCTTAGAATCCTTCTAACTTGTAATCATTTTATTAAGCAAGGTGGAGCTCTTATTTAATCTTTTCTTTCTCCAGATCTAATATTAAGGTCATAATCTCTTGTTCAATTTTTGAGCATTCTTCAAACTTGTCTTTCAATTTGGCATATTTCAAGCAATCTTCAACACTTTTTCCTTCTTCAACTTGCACTTCTAGACTAGTGATCATCTCATTAAATTTCTTAAGTTGATCACTTTCCTCCTTGAATATTTCTTTGACTTTATTGATTTGTTACCTTAGCTTCCTGGTGCACTCATTTTCTTCCTTAATATTGTATTTTATATCTATATTTTCACATTTTGGTTTATCCAAACCATCAAGGGTTGACTTCAGTTCTTCTTCCCTATCAACTTCATAGTCTTCTTCAATAAAAACTTCCATTATAATATCTTCCGAAGGAATAAGATACTTCCTAGTTGCCATGTGTTCAACCTCCAAGATCTACCTCAACAGTTAAGGCAATTGAAGGAACCAAGCTCTGATACCAATTGTTGAACACCTAAAATACTAAGAGGGGGGTGAATTAGTATTCACTAAAATTCATTAACTTGATCAACTTAAACATGCATTCAAATAATCTCATCAAACTTGAAAAAATGGAAAGGAACAATTAAAGTATGCAACACATCAATGAACACAAGAACACTAGATTTACGTGGAAAACCCTTGAAAGGGAAAAACTAAGGTGAGTATTAGCTCACAATATATTATAACTAGTTACAATGGATTATAGAAGAGAGGACTCACTGTATATAAATAATGGCTCACTACCCAAAGGATGCACTATCTAGAATATAAATATATAGAAGAAAGGGTGGCTCACTACCAAGGATGAATTTCTAAAAATGCATCTACAACATGTTGAAGACACAGTTCCAATTAAGCTTTGAAAACTAACTTTACACACTTCACACTTCACCACTATCACACTTCACACTACATTGCAACTCACACATAATATAAATCCATTTTTCACACACTAAATCAACCTTGTACATATACCACAAACAACCATAACATCAATTAGGTTGACTTAATTAGATGAAACATGCAACACCATAACCTATTGACTCAAAACTCCAATCCAAACACTTTACAGAAGGAACCAAAGTAAATACAATACAAAAATATGTTGGCATGACCTATAATCACTCCCATAAATCTGATCCATGCACATTTCAACTCCCAATGACCCCAAAACCCTTAGGTCAACATCTCATAACAAAACTAGTGAAGCCACAACTAAATGAACCAACTATTCATAGATCGACACAGAGACCATAAAATCACTTACCACTTGGAGTGTATACACTTACTACATCCTCAAAAAATTCCTCAAAACCATACAACATAATAATTATCCATGGTGGAATGTGGAGCATTCCAACATGTACTCTGCACCTGTAATTCTATCACAACTAAGTCGATACTTTGTCATCTATATCATCAACTATGAAAGATATACAAACATGAAAATTTGGATGTAGAAACATTCAATACGCACCATTATTACCTTATAAATGCATGAAAAGATGATGCACTACAGAGCAATTCCAACCACAAAATTATTCCTCTAAACATTGAATATACACACTAGGACTTAGTCAATTCTCCAATACACTTGGTCTTCTTCAGACCAACACTTTTGCATTTCTACAATGGGTTGACATAAAAAAAAAAACCATAAACCATCATTCTCATGTTCCCAACATGAGAGAGAGAGAGGGTGGGAGGGATAGAGGGAACCTGAGAAACCTCAAAGAGAGGGGGGAGAGAGAGAGATTTATCTAGGTAGGGTGGGAGGGAGATACTTGAGAGAGAGCAAGTGGGAGGGAGAAATGTGAGAGAGAGAGCTATTTAGGTAGGGTGGGAGCGAGAGACTTAAGAGAGAGTTGGTGGGATGGATATAGAGAGCAAGAGACTTAAGAGAGAGGGGGTGGAAGAGACTTGAGAGAGAGAGAGAGACCTGTGAGGGAGAGATAGAGTTATCTAGTTAGGGTGGGAGGGAGAGACCTAAGAGGGGGGAGAGAGTTATCTATTCCTCCCTCTCTCCCTCTGAGGTCTCTCCCTCCCTCTATCCCTTTCATCCTCTCTCTCAAGTCTCTCCCTCCTGCCCTACCTAGATAAATTTCTCTCCCTCTCTCTCTCTCTCACTCTATATATATTATAACATAGTACATATATTATATATATAATTATACTATATATAGTATATAGTTATAATATATTATATATTTTTATTATATAAGATATTTATTATATATTAATAATACATAATATTGGTTTATGTATTCTTTGATTTTTTTTAAATAAAGAAAATAGATATCCATTTTCCAACGTATAAATACTAAACCTTTATTCATTTTTGGTATTGAATATAAAACAAAAAAGGGGTCATTTTGAGCATTCCAATGATCCCCACATTATTTTTGTCATCTGAAATCTCGCGTTAGCTGTTTGATATAGACAAAATTCAGCTTTTACAAGATTCTTTTAAACAATTTTCAACTAAAAAATAATTTTTGTGCTCTATTTTGTTTTTACAATGGGGAGCAACAATTGTCCTAAGGGAAAAGTTAAGAGAAAACTAATAGCAGAGAAAATTGAAGCATATAGAGAAAAAGATAAAGAAATTCACAGGAAGAGAAGATAAGTTATGTCAAATACTCAAGGTGAGTTTTCTCCAGTTTTAAATGTTATTTCAAGTGAATATGAAATAGAATTTGAAAATTTTGAACATCATATTCAAATTGCAAATGAAAATGTTGAAATTGTAAGTAAAAATATTGAAATTGATATAGAAAATGTTCAAATTGTAAATGAAAATGTTAAAATTAATATTGAAAACATTGAAAATGTTGGAAGTTAAAATATTGTTAACATTGAAAAAATTGATAACATTGAAAATGAAACATTTAAATCTTATGTGTCACCAAATTACATGAGAAATCAAGACCTTTGTGAGGAAGAAATTCAAATTTCAAACCCAAGTCATTCAAGAACCCCAAAATGGTTAGTTGAAATAGATGAGAACATAATAGATTAACTTGATGGATAAAGGTTATCACGAACGGTTCGGTTGTGGGCTACCCAGATTTTCAATCAATAATTTTCCAATAAGATATTAACCAAATAATGCTAATTTTTTGTACAATTTCTAAAGTCTAACAAAATGAGACCATTATTAAATAAATTGAAGATTCATGTGACCAAAAAGTCAAAAAAAATATTATTGTTAAAAACCTTTTTAATGCTCTAAATTACATTGAAAATGCTAGTAAGGAAAATGATAAGAGAGCTACTCGTAGAGTAATCACAACCTCATTAGTAAGTTATCATTTGAGAAATTATTTTTTAATGAGGCAAAATTGTATTGATTTAAACCTAAATCATACAACATTGTCTATAGCACTCTTAAAAAGAGGAAGACTCAATAGTCCTCTTCAAAATGATACATACGATTTTAGTGGGAGGCTTCCACGGGTTGATAAGAAGCTAATAGATAACATAAGGAATGAAATTCAACAATTTTAGCAATCTAAATCTAGAGTATCACCAAATTCAAAGGATGTTTTAAAGTTAATAATTGGTAATCAAGATTTCACACTGCACATCCTAAAAATTTATTGGAATGTAGCCAAATAATATTGTACAAGAAATTTTGTGAAACACGTCCCAATTTTCAAATCTCACAAAGGGCTTTTGAATCTTCTAAGCCATTTTATTATGTTCCTCTTAATATTCGTAATACGTGTTATTTTAAATACCACCTAGATTTTTTAATGTATCATGAACTATTATGCTATATTCATTCTACGATGCATACTAACAAAATTTTGTAGGAGTGTCATGCAATGAAACTTTTGAAGTCGTTTAGGGACTTGTTAGATTCATTTTTAAGTGTTAGAGGTGATGGTTTCTTTTTCTATTGAAATGATTGATTAAATGAGATGTGTTTGCAATTTGGTGGTTACATGAGGGCAAAAAACATGATTTTTCTAACAAAATCGTTGTGAAAAAAATATTTGAGATAGTGAAATATAGCTTGAAGAGTGGAGGTGAAGGTTCTAGATGCGATTTGGTTACAAGAGAGGTAAGTATTGCTAATTTTTTTTCTGATTTTAAGAAAAATATTTTTTACAAGTATACAAGGCATAGCCATAGGTTGTGATGGTTGGATCAACAATTTAGGATGTGTAAGGACTCTTTCCCAATTGGAACTATTATATCACTGGTATATTTTTTTGAAAATTACACATTGCAACCACAAAATGAGGTACAATATTAATATTATAATTCTATTCAAATTGTTATTTTTATCCACATAACATATACCCTTGATAGTATAAAAGAGGATAGGAAGATAATTAGGGAGTACCATTTTTAAATGAGTGATGATAGATCTCATTCGTTAGAGTTTGAGCAACATTGTTTTGAATTTTTTTTGAGTTCTTGCAAGAAAAAGATTTGCAATGGGCCAACATCTCATTTCATCAAATAACTGCATGGGGAAATTCAAGAATGCTCGTATATTTTATTGGTTGAGAAAGATGCATGTACATAAGGGTGTACCTCATATTTGGATTTTTTTGAAGCTGGTCATGGAAAAGGTGAGCATGATGAAGTAGGTGCATGTGTGAAGAGAGATCTAGTTAAGGAACAAATGATTAGAGGTGGTGCAACATTCGATGATGCATGTTCTATTATTGATTGGTGTAGTTATGAGTTATCACGAGGAGGGACACTTGATTTGAAAGTGTGCAGGTTCTTTTGGTTGGTTGATGAGGGCATATTGGGAGAGAAATTGGAATTTTAGACAATTAGAAGAATCTTAAAATATGCATTCATTTAAAATCTCAAATGTAAATGCATGGACCATATGGAATCGAGAGCTAGCTTGTTTTTGTTAGAATTGTATTCAGTGTGATTGGGATCAATATGAGTCAAGTAAGTGGGTAGATACATGGATTATATAGTATATAACCCTTTTGTTTGTAGCACAATCTTCTTTAGAAGATGAAATGGAAAGTTCACTTGACTATGACCATCTTTTAAATCTTGTACAATCAGGACATGTCTATGCAATTGTTGCACCATAGAAAAATTAAGAGGGATTAGACTATTGGTTGGAATGATGTGTATAGGGAAATAAGAAGCTAAAATAATCAATGGAATATGATAATGGGTTCATTTATCCTACAGGTTTAGTTGTTGTTTTTGAAACTTGGTTGCTAATGTATATGATTAGAAAGAATGAAATACCTACATTTGAAGACTACCAGAAATAAAAAATCATTCTCATTTGTTTGCACCTTGTTATAGAGACAAATATTAAGTTATTAAGACATTATACCAAGCCAAGGATAAAGGAACTATGGAAAGTTAGTAGTGCTAATCATGAAGCAATACTGGATACTTTGAAGGTAAGAGATGACCCTTTAGGCACACTTTAGTAGTGAAGCTTTTTTTTGTGGGACAAATATGATATTGCTCATCTTATTTAGATTCATATTATTTCTATGGTTTGGATTAAAATTACATTAAAAAATTTCATAAAAATTAACTGGTATGTTCAAACTTCAAATGTAGATTTTTTGCAAAACAAAGGTAATATTTTCAAGTGATTTATATCAAAACATCCACAACAGTTCATGTAGATCAATATATTTTCAAGGTATATTTGATTTGAGAGAATGTTTAGTTTAACATTTGTATTTCATGTTGCTTATGCTCAAAAAATTGTCTCTATTTATTTGTAGGTCTACTACACTCAAGTTTGGAGCACGATGAGGTTACAATAACAATAAATCGACCATTGTTGAGTTTCTAATCCTATTCCTATTTTCATTTTTTTATGATCACACTACCAAAATTTTGGCCTCTTTCTTGGAATGAAATATGAATCCTCTCATAAATTCCAAAAATCTAACTCCTAATTAGATACTTCTAGTTATCCTTTGATTGATGTACTTTGCTAAGATCCAAGGGAAAGTTATAAATAATGCATTTTGATCTTTCTTGAAGGAGCATGATAATCATTGACAATTGACAACTACTCACAAACCAAAAAAGAGTCTTTTCTCATGACCGTCCTTACACTTGACTATACATTTTTCATCTTGATTTGGTACACTCATATGAATTTAGCACTATTCTTTCCCATTTTTATATGCCTTTCATGCTTTTCACTTACCAAGACTCTTATTCATTGTCTAATGATTGTGGCATGCTTATTTAGAAAGATAACATGCCTAGGTATTGACTGTTGTATTTATCTCCCCAGAGAGAGCACCCCAAAATAATCACATGACTTGTGAAATTAGAAGGGACCTTCCACGGTATTTACTTGGCTACCTCGATGTTTCTACAAAGCCCATTTGTCAAAATTACTAAAAAAAATTCCAATTTTTTCTTTTAGGGCTCTTACGAGACTACCCCAAAAATATCACTCTAGAATGATTAGGTGGCTTAGGAAATGAAAATATACCTTCCCTAGTATTAAATTTCATACCTTGACATGTGCACGTTACCCATTTGTCAAAAATATTGAAAATTTGACAATTTTGCATTTTTTACTCTTACGACACTTTTAAGACTACCCCAAATTAGTGCACTCTATAATCACGGTGGAACTTTGGAGATAAAATGAGGACTTACATAAAGTTTACTTGCCCAAATTTATGTGTTGGTATACTTGGTTTCTCTCCATGATGCATAAAACAAAAAATGCTTCTTTCCATATTTGCACTACTTTCCACTGACAGTTTTTGCAAGAATGCATTTGACATTAAAACACACAAATGGTGTTGAATTGAACCAAACCAAGAGAGGTTAGTTTGAATGTATTTTATATCCACCTATAGGTCTATACAAATCATTTATACATTCCAAGAGCTCCCAAAATGACTTCGTCAAAGTTTGATCATTTTTAGCTTTTAGGACTCTTAAGAGACTACCTCGAAAAGAGAACCCCAAAATAATTGGGTGACTTGGGAAATGAAAAGAGACCTTCCCCAATATTTACCTAAAATAGTACATAAACAACAATAAACTACTAAAAAATGCTTATAAATGACTACAGTTGGTCACATGACCATTAGTAGTTTATTGCTAGTCATATATAACGTGACCAGATTGATGAGTAAACCATTTTTATTCAGTTATTGGTTGTTTTGATTGATTGATTTGGTAGTATATTTAGTAATTGATTTATTCATTCATTGTTGTGATCTGATCACTTATTTAGTCACTTTTTTTCCACTGATATATTTAGCTGTTGATTTAGTCATTGATTGTTGTAATCTGGTCACTTATCTAGTTATTTTTTATTCACTAATATATTTAACTAGTCACTTATTTATTTTTTGATTTAGTCATTGATTATTGTAATCTGGTCACTTATTTAGTTATTTTGTATTCACTAATATATTTAACTGGTCACTTATTTAGTTGTTGATTTAGTCATTGATTTTTGTAATCTGGTCACTTATTTAGTCATTGATTGTTGTTAACTGGTCACTTATTTAGTCATTTTTATTCATTAATTTATGTGCATTGGTAGTGTATTTAGTCATTAATTTTAATCATCATTTTGATCAATCTGGTAGTATATTTAGTCATTTTTATTCACTGATTTCACTGGTCATATATCTAGTCATATTTATTCACTATTCACTATTTTTTGTCAATTGGTAGTATATTTAGTCAATTTAATTATTGATTGATGTCAATTAGTATTATATTTAGTCAATAATCAATTACACACAATAAGACAACCATTAAGAAGAAAAAATCATTGAAATTTATTAATAAAAGAAAGGTGTTCTATTTATAGCTTACAAATAGAGTATTACAATTGTTATTTTCAATCACAAGACTAAAAATATGAGTTACAATATTGCAGAGAAATGATTGCAAGAAAAAAAATTCTCCAAAATACTTCTACAATGATGGAAACGCATGCTTGAATCCCTTCAATGTGAGCACATGCCCCTTTCATCTCTTAAAAATTCTACAACTTGGGAAATCTTCTTGGAGCAAGTTGTAACGTGTAGAATCCAAGGAGAGTGTTGATCGTGTCTCATATATGAATCTATTTCTTTCAATGCAATCAACAATAACCGAACTAGAATATTTCCTCCTTTATATGTAATGTTTCATCTAATATGAGAAATAGGGTGTTGCCTTTTCTGCCATGAATGAAGTTGTGCCTCAATGCAACCAACAAAATTAATATTAGTCTCAATTCATAAAGAATAAAAGTTAATTATATATTGCAAGTTTACAAAATAAATTCAAAACACAACAAAAGATAAATCAATTAAAAAAAATTAGCCTTCTTAATAAATGCCTTAAATAGAGTGTTCAACATAGGCCTGAAATATGCATATTGAACTCTTAATTTTAGAACCTTTATTCAAAATTTAAAAAAGGTGATATGCTAAGATTATAGAATGAAGTTGATATATTATAGAATGAAGGATATCAACACTAACCAGATTGGAACAACATAATCAATAGAAATTCCTTAGAAACCAAGCCCAAGAATTCCATCAAACATGGACAACAAAAATGTCAACCCTGGTTCATGTGTTGTCTTAGTAAAGACCTACACCATTAAAGAATCCATTTATATATAAATTCCAAACTAAGTTGATGAGAAAATATCTTTGATATCCAACTAGGAAGCCTTAACATCCAAAAATTAATAGCTTGATGTTTCACAACAAGTTTACCAACTATGACATCATCTTTCCCATTCACTTTACAATCACTACCCAATTCAACTTTTGAAGGCACAAATGCATAAGGTACTTTCTGCAACATTAATTTTCAAACTAATGATTAATAAAAAAAATTAAGGCATCCAAACTTCCAAGAAAACAACTACTTGAACAAATACAAAGAAGCATCACCAAATGGTTCAAAACTCATCGTCAATATAAGTCCAAAAATTTGATGTTCTTGTTAAGTTTATTCTCTTACAATTCATCAAAACTAGAAAAAAGGGTACCAAGTCAGGGGGTTTGATCATGGGAAAACTTTGCAGTTAAAAGGGGTTTGTACTATGTCAAACATTATTTCATTAGTTTCAATCCCACCATTTTACCCATGTGATTATTTCCCTATACAATAAGAATCAAACTATGTTCATTTTATTGGTTTATATCCCTTCAATCCACCTTTGCAACATCTACATGATGTAAAGATTGTCAGTGAACGGTTGAAACATATCAGAGGTGATTGAAGGAAAGAATATCACAAATTAAGGAATGGTTTAGGTATTGCATGGCACATCGAGTTAACCTAAAAATGTTGCATTTCCCATCTAACATCTTAAAAGGTTTCAATAATGTCAAAATTCAAAATGGTACAAGGAGAGAGAAAAAATAAATACCTTATCTTTGGCCAATGAAATCAAAGTATCAAGAATGGCAAGAGGATTTGTATCAGCCGCCATAACTATAAAATCTAATGTTCTAAAGTATAACGTCTTGTTTTCTACAACAACCTAAACTCGTTCAATATTAGAAAAAAAGAAATCAGATATTGACCCACTACCATATTGGATCTTACAAGATTTTCCTTCACAAACAACAAATGATATATATTAATTGTTTAGAAAATTCCTTAATATCCCCATGTAAGTAGACTAAACTAAGTGAGGTTGAGGGTTTGAATTAGAGTACCATCTTCTTGGTATGTGCTTTACTTTGATCTTGACTTGTATCTTGAATGCAAATAGCAAGATAGCTTCACTATAAAATCATTGTTAGAAATATAACTACAAAATCCTCTTTAATTAAAATAATCCTTCTAGATATTTCAAGACAAGATATTTCAGTTAATTTCTAAGAGAGATAATTTCACTATCCAAACATCCATCAATCTATTTACTATATATAATATTCCATAATTCATAATTTGAATGTAATGAAACTAACCATAATTACCAAATATTTGACACCAAAAAGTAGTACAAAATGAATTGTTTGACAAAAAATGTGTTTTGAAAAACTAAATATATCCTTGATATATTGATTTAAATAAAAAGGAACTATCAAACTGGAGAAAACAAAATAACATTCATTAATTCACTTCAACAAACAATTGAAACTAGAATTAGACCACCAATTATAACTTCATTCTATTGATCTTCAAAAATATTTTACAATACATTTCAAAATTTTGTCCTGACTGACATGTCAAAAAGTGTCTTGTCAACTGCCCACTTTTAACATAAATAAAAAATTCTTAATTATTGTTGTTTACATAATATTAAATAAAAATTTAAAAGAAATGAAAGATGAGAAGTGAAGAGAATTTATCAAATGTTGAAGTCCACAACACTTGCAAGATACAGAAGTCTGTTACTCATCGTAAGGTACTCGTGATTATTCAGATTTAGCAAGTCCTCTCTCCATGATAGTATCTAAAAGGCTTAGTACTTCATTGCAAGGCCTATTATTTTGGGGGAGCTAGATGTATTTGCTCCCATTGGTACACTATGTAATCATGATGTAGGAGCATCCTTGGTTCTTTGCGATCCTGCATCAACCAAAAATATTTTCATTTAGTTTTGTTCTTATTCAATCCTTGTTTAGTTCAAGTTGGCAGATTTGGTAGTTCATCATGTTTACTCACCAGACCTTGTAGATATATGTTTTCATCGTGGACATGTTCATTTTCCTAATTCCAAGATTTCAGCTCGATTGGATCTTTTTCTGACAAGTTATCACTTTCGGATTAAGTGACTATTTGTGGAACTAGCCTCATAATAATTTTAAACCTAACGACTAGTTTGATCAATCGTGGATCTTTCCCGTCGCTTTCAGATCTGTACGAGGTATTTTAAATTGTTTTGTGGAGTGTCTACGACCTTAATTTTAGGTCCACACTTCATCATATGCACCTGTCATGGAGAAATTCAAATTTGAGGATTTTTTGTTCAAGTACACATTACGTTTCCTTCATTAGAGATTGTAATGATCTTTGGTCGATGCGGATGTTTCTAGATCTATGGATATGATATAAATCTTGTAATAGATCATTAGGATAGAAACAAATGAAGATGAATTAGATTAATATGTATATAGAATTCGATCTGTAAGATTTTCACTCGCATATAGGAATACTGTATTTTGAGCATGTTGTATTAGGCCTATGAGCCAAATTTGTAAGCCCGGATGTGGTTGACTAAATGTAATTAAGTTTTCAGATAATTAGAATGTTTGAATCTACATTTTCCTCCATATTTTGTATTGCTTATGTTGTGTAACTCTTGTTGCATAGTTCAAATTGTTCTCTTTGAGGACCCTCCTACCGTGACTGCACCAAAATGTTTGAATATGCATTTGCCTCCATATTATGTGTCGCTTTTGTTGTGTAACTCTTGATGCATGGTCTATATTTTTCTCTTTGAGGACCCTCCTACCATGACAACATCAAATTGGTATTAGAGTGATATTCATTTCGTGGAAGATTGTTAGAGTTTGCAAAGTCCTATTGAAGATTTATTGTGGGGTGGTAGATTGAGGATTCGACCTGCAGTTGTAGAGGACTTGTGTAAACATGGTGGGAATAAGAAATGGTAGAGGAAATGGAGTGCGTGGAAATGCAGAACCACCTATAATGGATATGTTGAGAGTAATGGCTGCGAGATTGGAATCAATTGAAATGTCCTAGAGGATAGGTTGGCCAATTTAAGATGTGAGTGATGAATAAGTAGAAGAACAAGAATAAAGGGAAAGAGAAGATCAACCTAGCCTTGATCAGGGAGAAGAGAGGTTCATAAGAGCCCTAACTAGAGTAAATACTAAACCACATTTTAATCCACTAGATTATAGTGGCAAGTTGGATTCAGATGAATTTCTCGATTGGATAATAGAGATGGAGAAGTACTTTGATTTTGAAGGTACCACAAAAGACAAGAAGGTGAAATTTTCTTGTACAAATTTGAAAGGACGTGCATCCCTTTGGTGGGAAAATTTGCACACATATAAGAAAATAAAAGGAAAGAAGAAGATAATATCATGGGATTGGATGGTAAATAAGTTGAAGACAAAGTTTATGCCTACAGACTATCAGATCGGTTTATTTCAAAAATTGCATAATTTGAAGTAGAAGGAGTCAAGTGTGACAGAGTATACTGAGGAGTTCTACAAGTTGAATATCAGATTTGGACATTCAGAAGATGAGACCAAAAAATTAACTAGATATATGAATGGTTTGAGGTCATCTATACAAGATTAAATTAGTTTGATTAAGTTTCTAATTAGTGTGGAGGAGGCATATCAGTGTGCCCTAAAAGCAGAAGAGAAGTTGAACAAAAGACATGAGTAGAGACAAAGAGGAAGAGGTATAATATTTCAGAGAGGAAGAATTTTTACTAGAGGAGGAAGAGGACCTTGTTTAAATTAGAATAAAGATAAGGAATTCAGTAAGAATGATAATTCATACCGTAGAAATGAGGGAAACTCTTACCAAAGAGAAGGATATGGTGGTTACTAGAATGAGGGTTATAGAAAAGACAATAGAGGATAGGAGAAAAGAATATTTAGAGGAGCTTTTTATAAGTGTGGTGGAGAAGGACATAAAGCATTTGAATGTAATCAGGGAGAGACAAGAAAGAGGATATAGAACATTAGAAGAGAATCCTTTGTTGAGGAGGATCATGCTGGATCATCTAATAAACCGAAAGAGGGAGAAGTGTTGGTGAACAAAAGAGTATTGTGTGAGATGGAAAAAGAACCGTTGTAGAGAAAGAATTTATTTCAAACCAGATGCAAGGTAGCTGGTAAATGTTGCAAGGTGATTATTGATAGTGGAAGCTTAGAGAACCTTCTTTCTAAAGAAATGGTGACCAAATTGAAGTTGGAAAGGTTGAAACACCCAAATTCCTATTCAATAGCATGGATTCAAGATGAGCATAAGATACTAGTAAGTGAACAATGTTTGGTGAAATTAAAGATAGGAAATTACCATGATGAAGTCTTGTGTTATATCATGCCTATGGATGTATGCCATGTTTTGTTGGGAAGGCCTTGGCAGTATGATAGAAAGGCTATTCATGATGGAAAGAAGAACATATATACTATTTTTGCAAATGAGATGAAGCAGACTTTGTTACTATTGGAGGATGTTCCTAAAGTTGATATTTGTACGATTACTAGAATTTTTTTGGTTGATGGAAGAAGATTTTTAGATGGACTGATACATGAGAACATGTGTTATGCCCTGGTTCCTAAGAAGGTTGAAGACTTGAAGCATGTAGAAGAATAACCAAAAAAGATAAAGGAATTGCTCGTAGAATATGAAGCTATCATTTCAGGTAATGTACCTGATGGATTGCCACCTATGAGGAGTATTAGTCATTGCATGGACCTGATTCCTAGAGCTAGTTTTCCTAATAAAGTAGCACACCGGATGACACCAGTAGAAAATGAATAATTGAATAGACAAGTGGAAGAATTGTTGAGAAAATGTTTGATTAGAGAAAGCTTAAGCCCTTGTGCAATACTTGTAGTGCTGGCACCTAAGAATGATGGAGAATAAAGGATGTGTACAAACTCTAGAACCATAAAAAATATCACAGTGAAGTAAAGATTTCCTTTGCCCCAGATGGATGACATTATGGATTGTTTGAGTGGAGCTAAGTAATTTACAAAGATAGATTTGAAGAGTGGATGTCATCATATCATAATTAGGGAAGGGGGTGAATGGAAGACAACATTCAAGACAAATGAAGGATTGTATGAGTGGTTGGTAATGCCTTTTGGACTAAAAAATGCACCTAGTACTTTCATGAGGTTGATGAATGAGGTATTGAAGAGATTCTTTGGTAAGTTTGTGATTGTCTATTTGGATGACATCTTGATTTCTAGTAAGACTGGAGAAGAAAATTTTTTATATGTAAGACAATTTTTGTAGAGGTTGAGAGAAGAGCAGTTGCTAATAAACATTAAGAAGTGTAGTTTAATGAAGGAAGAATTGGTATATCTAGGATTTGTGATATCAGTGGATGGATTGAAGATGGATCTTGAGAAGGTAAGAGAAATTGTTGAGTGGCCTACACCAAAAATCATTGGAGAGGTAAGATCATTTCATGGATTGGCTGGTTTCTACCAAAATTTCATTAGGAAGTTTAGTTCTATTTGTAGTCCTATGACAAAAACAATGAGAGGAGATAGGAAGGATTTTAGATGGACATCTGGAGCAAACAAGAGCTATGATTTTTTGAAACAGAAGGTGACTGAGAATCCTGTGTTGGATTTACTAGACTTTAATAATGTATTTTAGGTAGACTGTAATGTAAGTGGAAATGCAACTAGAGTAGTATTAAGTCAAGAAGGAAGACTAGTAGCTTATTTCAATGAGAAGTTGAATGATGCAAGGAAAATTTATTCAGTGTATGATCAGGAGTTCTATGGCATAGTTCAAGCTTTGAAGAAGTGGAGACACTACTTGTTGTCTAAGGAGTTTGTGTTGTATATAGATCATCAGGCTTTGTAGTATTTGAACAATCAAGGTGAGTTGAATCAGAAACACATGAGATGGGTGGAATTCTTGCAGAGCTATACTATTGTTTTGAAACATAGGAGTGGAAAATCAAATAGATTTGTTGATGCTTTGAGTAGGAGAAGGAATTTACTAGCAGAGATGAGAGTGGAGGTATTAGGCTTTGAGGAATTAAGGAACTTGTATGAGGAAGACTTGAATTTTTCAAAACCTTGGAAAGCTTGTAAAGAACCAATCTTGGAAGATAGGATTCAGTGGTTGGATTATTTCATTCAGGAGGATATGTTGTTCAGAGGGAATCAATTGTGTATACCCCAAAGTTCAATGAGGGATAATTTTGTGAAAGAGAAACATAGTGGAGGATCGGCATGACACTTTGGAGTTGATAAGACAATAACATTGGTAAGTGAAAATTAATTTTGGTATTAAATTCATAAGGATGTTAGGAAATTTGTTCAAAATTGTAGATTTTTTCAAGTTGCAAAAGGGAGTAGTTAGAATGTTGGATTGTATAAGCCTTTGACACTTCTAGAGAGACCTTGGGAGGATATCAACATGGATTTCATACTTGGTTTTTCAAATACACTGAGAGGGAATGATTATGTATTTGTGGTGGTAGATAGATTTTCTAAGATGGCACATTTCATACCTTGTAAGAAGAGAATAGATGTAGTACATGTAGAAGACTTTATTTTCAGGGAAGTGGTCAGATTGCATGGATTACCAAGGATTATTGTTTCAAATAAAGATACAAATTTTGTTGGTTATTTTTAAAGGACACTTTGGAAGAAGTTGAAGAAAGATTTGAAATTCAGTTCTACTTTTCACCCACAGACTGATGGATAGACAGAGGTAGTAAATAGGAGTTTAGGAAATTTGCTGAGATGTTTGGTTGGAGAAAGGACCGAAATTTGGGATTTAGTCCTTGCTCAAGTAGAGTTTGCCTACAATAATTCAATGAATAGGAGTACTCAAAAAAAACCTTTTGAGATTGTTATTGGAGTTCATCCTAGAGGTATATCAGAGTTGCGAGACATCAATGAGGAAGATAAAATGAGTGCAGAAGCAAAATAATTTGCAGAACATATGAAGAAAGTGCATACTCAAGTAAAGTAGTTGTTGGAAAATATGAATCGAAAGTATAAGGAGTGAGCAGATGAAAAAAGGAGACATAAAGAGCTCAAAGCTGGAGATGAAGTGATGGTGTATTTGAGGAAGGAGAGATTTCTAGTTGGCACATACAATAAGCTCAAAATGAGGAAGTTTGGACCCTATAAGATTTTGAAGAAATTTGATTCAGGAAATGTATATGAAGTAGATTTACTAGATGGCATGGGTGTATCACCCACATTCAACATTGCAGATCTACATCGATACCATGAAGTAGAATGTAGTGAAGATAGTAAATAAAAATTGGAAGAAAAACTTCCTAAACAAAAATCAAATGAGATAGAAGAGATGTTGGATGTCAGAGATGGGAGGAAAACTCATGGAAGGCAGTACAAATAATATCTTGTGAAGTGGAAAGGTAGACCAGTCGAGGATTCTTCTTGGATTTCTTAGGTTGAGGTAGACTGTATTGGTTTTCCTTTACCCCCAGTTAAGTGAGGGACTCACTTTTCATTAACCCCAGATGTCTAATGTAGGATCATCCTTCGTTCTTTGCAATCTTGCATGAACCAAAAATATTTTCATTCAATTTTGATCTTGTTTAATTCAAGTTGGCAGATTCGGTAATTCATCATGTTTGCTCACCAGACCTTGTGGATATATATTTTCATCATGGACATGCTCATTTTACTAATTCCAAGATTTCAGCTCGATTGGATCTTTTTTTGGCAATTTATCGCTTTTGTCTCGACTATTTGTGGAACTGGCCCCAAAATAAGTTTAAACCTAATGGCTAGTTTGATCGATCGTGGATCTTTCTCGTCACTTGTGGATACCTGCCAAATTTTTTGAATTGTTTCAAGTGTCCCCAACCTTAATTTTAGGTCCACACTTTATCATATGCACCTACCATGGAGAAATTCAAATTTGAGGCTGACTTGTTCAAGTACATGTTACGTTTCCTTCATCGAAGATTGTAATTATCTTTGGCTGACATAGATGTTTCTAGATCTGCTGATATGATATAAAGCTTATAATAAATCATTAGGATAAAAACCAATACATATCAAGTAGATTAAGATGTATATATAATTTGATCTATAATCTTTTCACTCGCATATAGGAATATTGTGTTTTGAGCATGTTGTATCAGGCCTATGAGTTGAATCTGTAAGCCCAAATGTGGCCGACTATATATAATTGAATTTTCAGATAATGAGAATGTTTGAATATGCATTTACCTCCATTTTTTTTTCACTCATGTTGTGTAACTCTTGTTGCATGGTTTAGGTTGTTCTCTTTGAGGACCCTCCTACCGTGACTACACCAAATCATGAGGCCATTTGTAATCCCAGATTTTTTGGGTGTTGGCCAAGTGACTCTTCCATCTTCTATCCAATAACCCTTTGGTATTCATCATGAATTTTGAGTACCAAACATCCAGTGTAATTATTCCATTCAAAGTTAAATTGAGGTGGTGAGTATTTATGCCACCATCATTCTGTATATTAGTGAGGAAGTTGGGAAATTTTTCACTAAACTCATATGTCCAATCCTTGGAGCCTTTCAGTTATCATCATCCCTTAGTATCTTAGGCATGAACCATTGCTTTAGCATGTGAAATGAATCCATTATTTCCTTGATCTTTTTGTCTTCTATAGACATGTATTGAAATTCATATGTGACCATTTAGACCATTTTCTCAGTAGGATTTAAAGCTATGGGGGCCTCAACACTCCTTTGTCAAATTTTTCACAAATTCATTAAGGTGTGGTGTATAGGTTTTCATTTCTTGAATAAGGGGTTCAATATAGGTACATGGGCCTTTATTTGATCAACTTCTTGTGACAAGAAGAAATAACATTCATACATATTTTCCAATTTTTCCACAATTAGTTTAACTCTATGCTCCAAGATCTGTTCCAATACCCTGAGGGTTTCTCTCTTTGCTCTTTCCTTTTTTTCTTCATTACTCTTTTTCAACTTCTCAATTTATATTTTTAGCACATTAACTTGTTCAACAATGATTGCACATGTATCACTATGAATGGAAGGGGGCTGGTATATTGTTAATTCTATGCTTTAGGAAGGACCTTCTCCCTTCAACTACTATTTTGATTTCACATTTTCTATGAATAATCTATTCACTTCATCATTCAGATTGGTCTATTCTTTCTCATATTTTGCCAATCTAAGCTCCATAACTTTAACCACATCCCTAGTAAACATTGTTGAGTGCATTTTCATAGTAGCTGCCTCCAATGATGATGTTCCTTGAAGTGTCTTCACCATGCTAGTCCCTCTCATTTATTTTACAACATCAAGCAATCTTGGTTTTTTTGTTCTTTTTTGCTTTCTCCAAAAGGCTAGGGTTTCAAGTCTTGGATTGTAACCTGTGCCACTCATTCCCTCATCTAAATTGAATTCAGAATCCTACATGGGATCTTCTTGGCTTCTTGATTGATCCAGTAAGAATATCTTTCTTAACTCCATCCCAGGAATAATTAGTATATTGCTTTCTAAGACCAATTTTCTTGCTTCTTAGGGGCTAACAGTAATTTCATTAATCATGAGTTCTTAAAGAGTTTGGGAAACAATCTGGCCATGTTGTGACTCCTTATTGCCTATCTCATTAATTTGGAGTCTCTCCTCAAATTATTTCATTTTCGTCTTAAACAAAAATCCTTAAACTCGGGACTTTGAATAAATTCATCATCTTCAATAAATATAAGGGAAACAATCACTCTTTCATCATCATGCACTTCTTGATCATTATTCCCACATGCATCCACTCTCTCTTCTAGCTTGTGAGCATCAGTTAGAAGCTTAGGTGGTGGGTAATAAACTTTATCATCTTTAAAATTTAAAAGTGCATCAGCTACCACTTTAGTATCCCTTACTCCTTCACTTATTTTATATGCCACTAAGGGGGCCACTCCATGTGTCTTCTTCCTTTTAAGACTTGGTTTCTCATGGGATACTTCTAATTGTATTGTGGTAGTGTCTAGTAGGGGATTTTTTATTACAATACCACTTGGTTTGATGGGAATCTTGGAGGGTTTTGAAGACTAGCCCTCAAGTTTATTTTATGGTTCAACATATAATCTTTCAAAGTTATCAATTATTACATTCATCCTTTTGATATGATCCTTTTCTTCAACATAGAATCCTTGGAATCCAGTGTCCATTTTATTCTTCTCCTCCTCAAGACTCTTTAATATTTCCCACTTCCTCTTCCTTTGAAAAACTTCATCAGGTGTAAAGTAATTTCTTATTACATCTTCGTAATCCACTACATGGGTAATCCAAGCTTTGGTGAGAAGTGTCTGATTTATAAAATTAATATTCCCTTCAGGATCAAAGACCCTTTATCCTTGTGACTTCAATGAATACCACATCTTCAAATATTTCTATAGTTCTTCAAGAGTGTTAGACCCTACAGATAGCTCCTCACATTCAGTTAGGTCAGGGAGGAATTTCTCCTTTTTTTGTCTTTTCATAACATCTTGCTCCATCCATAACATTTTCCACATAAATTCTAAAAATGAAATTCAAATATAAATAGATTTAGGTAAAACATGTGGGGCTTGAGGACACCCATAAACCCTTATTAATGTTTGGTCTACTAAGAAGAACCAGTCACCGAAATTGTGAGTGTGTCCTACTCTGGCTTCAATGGTAAAGGTATTAATACTTGCATGATTTTATTAGGCAATCTTGGTGAAATATGAGAAAGAGCAACCATGGAATTTACTATGAAATCATCATGAAATATTAAATAATCACTATTTTTACATCTACTATCCCAAATGTAACACTAGTTTTGTACATGCAACCTATTCCATTCATCATCAATCATTCCCAAACAAATTCTTTTAGTCTATCTATTTATGTTTTGGTACAATATTAAATGACACAACAAAGAGTATTTCCTGAAAGTGATGGGAGCTAAGTTATCTCTTACTTGCAAAAATCCCTTATGTAGCCCTTTTTCAATTTTAGCAGCAAAGTCATACTCAATGTTGAATTTAGGATTTTGTATCCTCATTGCCATCATCATGAGACAGGTTGGCATCCTCTCTTCAACATCTATTGCAAGCACTTGGCACAAAGAAAAATAAGTTATTTTGAAATATACTTAGAAGTCTTCTATGGAAAATGGTTCATTTTTGGGAGGGGGAGATAGGTATTGTAATACCCCTTCGTTTTGCTTCTTGTTTCATGTTGTTTTATGCTTTGCTTGGGTTGCAGCTACTTTGATACTGGATACATTTTTTTATGATGTTTTGATCGCTACTCTTGAGCGACAACTATTATTGTGTGATGTGATTATATGATTTTGTTCCACATGCTTTAATGGATTAATGATGTTAGTAGAGTTATCATGAGATTATTTATGTGAGTATTGATTATGACATTAGTGTCAGTCTTTGATGAGTGTATTGGTGAAGAAGACAAGTTCGCATCACTTGCTTGCGAGTGCCCTACGAATCCGTGATTTCTTCTTCACGGTGTGTATTATATGTTGGATATATTATGTTGCTTACTTGGTTGCAGCTTGTAGGTACATGACATCGACTCCACCTAGTTTCACGGGTCTGAGTATGTCGATCCAACGATTAAGTTGAACGAGAGATAGTAGCTAGGTAACATGTTTCACGTCTACAACCTACCTTAGTGTGTCATCAGTCCTGATTATTGAGTCATGTTGTACCTTATTTAATGTTATGTAATTTTTGAAAAGTGCTTACTTATTAAATGGTTTTTTAGAAAATTGCATTGGTTGAAAGTGATGATTATTTTATATTGTATTAAAGTTATGCTTATATGTTTATTTAAAATTATTAATGTAAATTAATTAAAGTTAAATTATTTAATTAATTAAATGTAATCTTGAAAGGGTTAGATTTAGTTATTAAATAATTGAAAGTAAATTAATTAAATTTAATCTCAAGGATTAGATTTGGTTATTAAATAATTGAAAGTAAATTAATTAAATTTAAACTATTTAATTAATTAAATTTAATCTCAAAGGATTGGATTTAGTTATTAAATAATTTAAAATAATTTTGTAAGTATATTGGATTCTATTAAATTAAATTAAATCAAAAGGGAATTTATAGGAAATTGAAATTTTATCTTAAAGTCAAATTAGGGCTTTCCAAAATGGGAAATGAAATTAATATCTAAATTTAATTTCTAGATTGAATGTGAATTAGGGTTGCATTAGGTTATTTTTGGAGTTATGAGGAAATGATGTTTTAAAAAGATTAGGGCAGAAAAGTTTTGGGGATTCTTCTCTTTTTTTTTTTCACAGGCATGAAATTTTTGGAAAAGTTTGCACAGGGAAGGGTTTGAAGCATTTCTTTTGTAGAATTGAATTGAAAGAAAATAAATTATGTTGAAGAAGGTGGAGCTATTGGATCAGGGCTAGCTGGAATTCATTGCATTGTTGAAGAGGAGTTGTGCGGACCTTAAGGGAGGCTCTGCATCAAGAATCCTTGTTATTTCCTGTGGCTTCAAATACCAGGTTTTCCTTTTATTCTATGATTGATTGTTCTTAGTCTATCTATTTCCTAAATGATAGAAATTGCAAAGTTGTGATTTATTTAAAACCCTAGGTTGAATCTTCAACATTTAGGATTCAGATCTATTCATCAAAACACAAACCCTTTTTGGAAAATTCTTTTGAAAAGATTTAGAACAGTTTATTTCCTTTCTTTTGTTTAAATTAGTTCAATCATGAAAGAATGATTTCTTTTTAGAATCCAGATTTCAATCTCTTGAACATAAGAAGATGTTCTATTATTGTCAAATTTTATTACTGGTTTTTTTAAAATTTCTTTCTTTCAATTTTACCAGTAATAGTGTTCTGAAAAAAAAATATAAATGTAAATATACATTACATGTATCATATTTTCAAATATGATACACATAATATATATTTACAAATATATGATCTTTTAAATTAAAGCTTTTGCTTTTTAATTTTTTTTGAAAAAATGTTGTACGACGAATTCCTGAAGTTCGTACTGTGCGTACGAATTTTTCGTATCTTATTTTTTCTTGTTTTAAAAAAAAAAAATTTGCATACATATTGTGGGGAGGTTCGGACCCCCCCACTGTCCTTGTGTATGGAGGACGCAGTGCCAACTGGGCAGTGCGTCCACCACTTGGGGTGACGCACTGTCCCATGGGGACTGCGGCCTCCCTTGGTATGCTGCCGGCCGTTGTACTGTATGTACAGTCGACGCAGGTGATAGGGTCAACGGTACCGTCCGTCGGACGGTGTACCATCCGGTTTCCCTTTTTTTTAATGTTTTTTTTTATTTATGTTTTTTTTTTATTTTTATTTTTTTTATTATTTCATTTTTTTATATTAATTTCGTTTATTATTATTTTGGATTTTTTTATCTGTATGTGAATTTTAATTCGTATTTTATTTTGGTTTCAGTTAATTTCTTTTTATATAGTATTTTTCTGTGGATTGAAATAAATGGTAGATTTATATATGTTAATATTATATGTAAGTTGATATTAAATATATATGTATATATATTTATTAATTAGGAAATTGTAGATTTTATTATGGTACAATTAATTTAAATTTTATGTTATTCCTTTTAGAAATACATAATTCTTACGAGCAATGTTTAATTAACCTTTTGTGTTAAAGTTAGTTTATGTATGAATTAAATAGATGTATTTAATTATATATATCCTTTTGATGTCTTGTTTAAATATATTATTGTATGCAAAATAAGTAGATAGTAATTTTACTTGAAATAACTATGGTGCATGATTAGATAAAATTGTGAAAATTAATTATGTTATTGAAGATATTATTAGGTGTAATGAAAGTATAGAAAGATTGTATTCTAATTTCCATGAGAAGTATTAGATAGGAATATGGATTTAAGATATCCAAATTTAGTAATTTTCATTGCTAGTGCATTGTTATATGGATTTTTTCTTGTTATTGATTGTTTGGGGAACGAGTATTTGAGGTTTTAATTGTAAAGTCTTCTAGAGGATGTGGGTCATTCCCTTGTTAATTTATTGTTCGTCTTTCCCTTGGGTAGTGTTACAAGTGTTATGTTTCCTCCCAGTGTTGGAGTGGATTTCCTTATTGTTGCCTCCTAGGATAGGAGAGATTGCATTTGTTCAATCCTGTAGCACTTGAGTTACCCTTGGAGACTAGAATTGAGTAGCGTGTTATCCATTAGAAGAGTGGCTTTTGTTAGGGGCCGGAGCCCAAAGAGGTAAACTGGGTAACCTTCAGAAGTGATTTTAACAACTGAAAATTAAAAGTAATGTACTTAGATGACTAGGATGCATTTCACATTAATCAAGATAAATTAACCTCACTCATAGGCACAAGGGCTTGTTTAGAATTGGGGTGAGTGAGAAGGCTTGGAATGGCAAGATCAACTATCTTGTCCATACGAGAGGTAGTTGATTCCGCTTGAGTGAGTATGAGGGTCAGGATTCAGTTGAGGTCATCAGGATTACTTGTGCCGAAGCCTATGAAGAATGCTCAGAGGATATCTCATGATGCACCTTGCGATGACACTCTATCTAGGATAACACTGAGTATGTTGTGTGTATGGATTCTTTAGCACACTTGTTTATAATATGTCTGGAAGCAATGTAACCATGATTAGTGTTAGACTTATATTGTGCATATGTGTGGTTGAGTCAGTATATGTCAGTATGAGTCTTCCTTGGTTAGAGGTAGTAGATATCTTGTTCATGTTGCATTTTTACTATCTCCTAGCATGGGGGGTGGGCCTTCGGGTACCACTAAGTTGGGTGGAACATGCATCAAAACTGTTGGGTCCCCCCTTGATCTTCAGTACTTGGTGGTGAGACATTCAGATGGACAGCTCGCGGATCTTGTTATTATTTCTTGTACTTGGTATTTCAAATTGTAATGATGTTGATTATACCCCTCTTGTAATGATGAGGTGGATTTATGTAAATTGTAACTTTGATGTATTTATGTCTCATTCTGGAAATGAGTGTTGTATCAGTTAATCATGTAATGGATATATGTTTTGGATATTATATTTCTATCTTGGTAATTATTTATGTTGAATGAATGCTTACTACTTGTGTTATTTATTGCAAGGTAATTTAATTGATGTATGTTAATGGGGATTTAAGTAATCCCAGTTGCGTAACCTTAGGGGATGTTGTCAATTATAGTTGAACTTGTATGTTTAATTCACTTTTTAAAGAAAAAAATTTAGTATGCTTTTATAGTGAATTGAACTTCCTCTAGGGTTGCGTGGCGGGGCATTACAGGCATCCTCCTATTGCTTACACCCTTTTTCATGTGTAAAGGAAGTTCATCACTCATGTAGGTTTTTCTCAATCTCCTATAATCCTCCTCACTTTTGTCCAAGTCGATCTTAGTGATAGATTGCTTGTTTAACATAAAACACTATATAATTGCTTCTTTAGTTAGCACCACAAATGGTGAACCATATGGAATTCTTATAGTCCTAGTAGCCGGGTGATAATTTTTTGCCAATACTTTAACAAATTCAACATCTACGAAGACATTTGGGACTATCAACTTGGCCAAATCTAAGGTCCAAGGATTTGAAACTAGAATCTTCTCATCCCTATTTTCATAGAAGTACCAAAACATATCCCACCCTGAGATAGGGATGATTGGGTCTCTACATCCATGGGTTGTATCTTTAAACACCTTTTTGGATCCTTTATCTACAAAATCAGGTAACACATCTAAAATGAATTGCTACAGGGACCTCTTCTTTGATTTAGAAACTGTGGGATCTTCCTTTTTACTCACAAGTTGACTTATTTTGGGTGGCATGATGAAAAATTTACTCCTACTTGATTTTTTAAGTGTCTACTTGTAGAAGAAAATTCAGTTCTTATACACTTGCTATAGAGGGCTTATGTGAACTTACTCGTTGAAATAATAGCTGCAAAGTTTTCCCACTTGAACTCCCTTGCCTCTAGTACATTGAGCTTTGTGAATGATTTCCAAAATGTCATCAAGTCCCAAGTAATATTTGTTGCTAAGCTTGTTCACCTCACTATTAGTGTCAATTCATGCAAAATATTTTAGAATCTATCCATATTTTGAGTTTGAATACATGTTGTTGATCTTGAGAAATCAAACAGTGTAATTAGTTAATGATTTAATAGCTTGTATTGTAGTACTTCTCTATCATTTAAAGATAGCTATGGGGTAGCATTAGAAGTACCACCACCCCTTGCACACCCCTTTAGACTCCCACAAGATGATGAGTTAATTCTATCGATTAAGTGACAGTTCACCATTATACCAATCTGCTATATCAAGACTGTTGCAGGATAGCGGTAGAATTACTGCCACCCCACACACACCCCTTTGGACTCCCATGGGACAGTGGTTTAATTCTAGCGATTGAGTGATTGTTCACTGCCATACTGCAGTGTCAATGTTTACCACTTGTGGGGTTGCAATTTACTTTAGTTGTTAACATGTTCTCACCGCCACCCCATGGTATTCATATTTGGTTGTTACAGTATTATGATAAGCATTTTTACATTGACCTATATGTCCTACCATCCCACACATACCTCTATTAACTAATGTGGTAGGTTGGTATTGGATTTTATTATGAATGAAATATTTTAGCTATCATATTATTGAAAAGATTGAACAATTTTCTAATTTTTCATTCTCTCAATTTTAGTTTTTAGACCTAAGAGATTATTTCTTTGCTTGTAATGGGGAGGCTTAGTTCACCTAATGTTAATATATCTATATGTATTATTAAATCACAAATGTTCATTATATTTTTGCATCTAGAAAACATATAGAACGCACAAGAAATTATATTCTAACTAAGCAAAATTAATTTCAAATTTTCAAACAAAGTAAGAAAACTAAGAAGAATGATTGAATGCACTTCAAATCAACAGTGAACATCTCAAGTTTTGTATACAATGTACCAGTAGAATAATGATGATTATATTCAGATATGTATCAGTAAAACACCAGTGAATAAGAATACCTATCCTCGAATCTTTATTACATTCAATAATAAATTACACCATATATATAACCAAATTTTAGGTGACAAGCTAACCTCTTAAGGTGACAAAACATCTTCATAATCATTTGTATTGCCAGCAAGATCAAAATCTTGATCATTCAAGTTTAAATCTACTTGGTTTTATTACTCATCCTCATCTATGAAATGCAATGCATTCTCTCTCTCAATCTCTTCATTTGTAATCAAAATTTATTCTTCAAACACTTCTTCATCGTCTTCATCCACTTCTTTCAATATTTCTTGTAAATTAACATATTTCCCATCAGGCATTATATCAAAAACTTCCATGAATTTTCATTTTGAATGAGACTCTATTTGAATGACATATGACCATCTTGGGCTTCTTACATCATCAATTAGAAATGACTGGTTAATTTGAAGAGGAGAAACATACGTCTCATCTATATCTGATAAAATTTATCTCAAGTATTTGCAGGTACAAATCCATACTCATCAAATTGTATTGTAGATGGTTAGATCCACTTCCATTTTAATAATATATGACTATTTTCACCATAGTCCACTAGAATAATTTGTTGGATGAATCCAACATAAAATTTCTTCTTAATTTCATGAAGAAATTCAGCATTAACAACACAATCACAATTTATCTTTCCTTTATCTTTTTCTTCCACTCTTAAATGACTATCATAGGTCCGCATTCCACTGAAATGCATAGCCCATAAATGTGGAGATTGTGAAATCTCACTTTCCTCTGTTGTTATATCTTGACTTTCTTCTTTTGCATCACTGACTACATTAGCAATCCATTCTTCAAATTTTGAAAAAGAATCACCTCCAATCAAATCATCATGACATCTACAGCTTTGAGGTTGATATTGCATCCAAGATTGATTGTCTTCTTCATATTCTCTACATAGAATATTAATGTACAATAATATTCATAAAATAAATGTGTAAATGCAATTGAGTAAATAAATTATTGTGTATAATTATTTTTACCTGCACCACTTATCGAACAGAGATGTTTTTTGAAGAATATAGGCATGTATCACACTTATTTCTTGATGTGATATCTTGAAGCGACATCCATTGCCTTCTAATACTTCACGTGAAACCACGTCTTCTTCATCATCATCCCATACACGCCGATTAACATTTTTTAAATCCTTCATATATTCTGTGCAAAATCCCATGGCCTCTTACATTGAATATCCCTCAAACATGTTGCCTTCCAGTTTTTCCCTAGTACGAACATTTTTTTCAAAACCTTCATATATCATTCTAAAGGATACATCCATCTTGTTCTTATCGGGCCACAATGCTTTAGTTCATATTGTAGATCTATCAAAAGATGCATAGAAATGTTAAATCTTGTTGGTGGAAATTCCCATTCCAATAGAAAAAGTACTTCAACAACCTCCTCCCTCAAACTATCAAAGTTCAAAGGATCTAATACATATAAACTTATTCTCTTTAATATTAGGCCCAACCCTATAACTTCCAATCTTGGCCCCTTTGCCAAACTTAATATATTTACCATAATAGGTAAAATATTCTCCATTATGACATGATAGTCATGGGTCTTGAGACCTCTTAAGCCATTAATGTCAGTTTGGCTTCTAATACTACTACTTACATATCTAGTGGGAAAGTGAGTTTGAGACATCAACTGTAAGAAATGTACACATTGTTCCTTTGTCCAAACATAAGGAGCACTATTTTTTCTATATTTTTCGTCATCATATTTTTGAACCCAAATATTTTGATGAATCTTTAGTTGTCAAAATTCTTCACTTGATGAATAGTATCAAAAGCACCAAAAATAGTTTTTATAATAGCGTAGGCTATATTTTTCTCAGTATGCATAAAGTCAATGACATACCTAATGGATATATCCTTAAAGTATGGAAACTTATAGAATATGCACAACCTTTTTACACCACTTTCATTACATGGATCATATCTATTACCATAAATCCCATAATTTTAAATAAACGACATTCTTTTTTGTCCATTCTCAACAATGTAATCACCTATTATTAGAAATGGTGCTTCACGATTCTCTTCTTGTCCATTGAACCATGCTTTTTTTTTATGATATGGATGATCCATTTTAAGGTAAGCACAATTTCCACAATAAATACGCTTACACAAATTTCTTGAGTGCCTCACAAAATCCTTAAAGTTGCAAGAATTACATCCATGGTATCCATGAACACTGAGACCAAACAGTGTGCCATATGTAGGAAGATCATGTATCGTAAACAATAAGTAAGCTCTTAAAGTGAATTTGATTGAATGATCATCCCTTAAAGATTGAATTGCTTCAATTCCTTTCTGCAATTCCATATCTCATCATATAATGGCTCTAGATAAGCATAAATTATATCTAAAGTCACACTTTTCTTTCCTAGTATAATCAATTATAGAATTAAGAAAAATGGTTTAGTCACTAACCATGGAGGCAAGTTATAATTTTTTAAAAACACTGGCCAAGTTGACCATTTAGTACTGTGATCTGAGAATGGGTTCACCCCATCTAGAGACAAATCCAACCTTATATCACGAGGATCTTGAGAAAAATTAGGCCATCTGTTATCAAATTCTATCCATGTCTTACAATCAGACACATGTCATTTTTTTCCATCAATTCTCTTATTTTGGGCATGCCATTACATAAGCTCAACAATGTCTCTCCACCTATACATTTAGAGTAATCATGGGATTACCGAAAAGTGGTGAAGAACCTTTCTAGGAACTGCAACTAATTTCAACCCTTCACTATACCTCGCTTCATGGCATTTCAGACATTCACTCTCACTTGCAAGATTCTTGTGAAAGAATACACAACCGTTCACACATGTGTGAATTTTTTCATACCCTAAGTGCAACTTAGTGATTTCCTTTCTACATTAACTTTGTTTTGTTGATAATATGGATTCAAGTGGTGACAATGAACTTAATAATACCAATAGATGATCTACAATCTCATTTTTCCAACCAAACACCACTTGCAAGTTAAGAATTTGAAGGGTTTTTTTTAAATGAATTAACTTGGAATTAGAATACAAAGGCTTTGAAGCATCCTCCATCAACTTGGCCAAACCCTCATTCAACATTCTATCAACTTCAAACACTTCGCCTAACATTGCTACCTCTTCATCTATGTTTGGTGCCACTTGATCTGTGTTTTTTGCCTCTTCATCTCTCACACTCGTCCATTCTATCATATCTTTGTAATAATTGACATTCTAAGGGCTTATACCACTATGGCCATATCTTATCATATTTTGATAAATCTGACTTCTTTTTTTCACCTTTCCACCAAGCCAGTCATTACATGGACATGGATATTTTTCCATGTCATTCTCATCGGCTATTCTATCATCAAATGCATGGTATTTCAACCTTCGATGTTGATCCATCTGTAATTTTCTACACATAGAAACAAAAAATTGTAGACTAAGAGAAAAACTATTTTTTTAATTGAAAGGAATTTCCATAGCAATAGAGTTATAGAGAGAAAATAAAATAGAGAGTTTAACTAATGAATTGTAAAAAATAGATTTTGTAGTTTATATTCAAATTGTTAATTACATTTCATTACACATCTTTCAAACTCAAATAATTACTTCGCATTGCATAACTAATAACTAGATGTTGATAGATGAGAAAATTTCAATTAAAATATAGTTTTTACAAAGTCAAGCTAAGAAGTTATGTAATTACTTCACATTTCATAACTAATAACTAGGAACAACTACCAATTGTGTTTTATTATCATGGAATTCCATGAGACCACATTTCTTTGAGGAATTTTGTTTTAAATTTCAATGTCTTGTCTATGCTACCACATTCTTATACATGTCTACCAAATAATTTTATCAAGCAATCCACTACCTTGTTGCTATGACTAAATCCTAAAAAAAGTGCTTTCAAATAAGCTAAGGATTCTTTTAAAAAATCTATCAAATCATAATAGTAAGTAATATCATAGACAAGCCAATGAACTGGTTGAAAAAATGCCTCAAAGAAATGTGGTCTCGTGGTGATGGAATACCATGGAAATCCATTAAAAATCACTTTTCATGGTATTCGTCATTGCATTTCATCACCATGAGACCACATTTCTTTTTGAGGCATTGTTTCCAAATTTCATTACCTTTTTCTATGCTACCACATTTTGCATACATGTCTACCAAAGAATTTTATCAAACAGTTCAATACCTTGCTACTATGACTAAAAGCCTAAAACAAGTGATTTCAAAAAAGATATGGATGCTTGGAAAAAATCTATCAAAGCATAATAGTAAGAAAAAATATATGGTCTCATGGTTTTTTTTTGGTATGAAAATCAGTGTGATTTTATTTGTATTTTTTTGTAGGTTTTAAACGCATTTTCTTGGCAATTTTGTTGTTTGAAATAGGGAAAAATATGTGTGGTCAGTTTTATGCACTTTTTACTTGTAGGATTCTTAGAGTTAGTGAAAAATGTAGTGTTCATGAAGGAATGGAAAATATGTGTAGAGCCTTTCAATTATACCCATATTGTGCAATGGCATTGAATAATTTAGCAAACCATTTTTTTTCACAAGGCAACATTTTCTTGTGGAATAGTTGACTGAGATAACTCTTGTTTTAACTGACCACCCTCTCATGAAATATCATTCATATTATAATATTTCATAATATTATCATAGTAAATATGATTATGACACAACTGGCCACTACTACATGGCATCAATCAAGGAAATCTGAAGGCCACAAGATTTTGTGGACAGGTTCAATTGAAGTTGGGAGATCTTAAGAGTTCTCTCTCAAATTTTGAAAAGGTTTTGGAGGTCCACCCTGAGAACTATGAGATCTTAAAATATGTAGGCCATATATATTCTCAGCAAGGGCAGGTAGAGAAGGCTTTGGAAATTTTAAGAAAGGAAACTCACATAGATCCACATGATGCCCATGCATTTATCAAGATGAGTGAGTTATTAATATCATCAGACCCTAGTGCAACCTTAGATTCTCTTAAGAAACCAAAGTCTCCTCTAAAGAAGAGCAGAGAAGAAGTACCCATTCAATTTTTAAACAACATAAGGTTCTTCATTTTGAGTGTGATGATCTAGAGTTGGCTCAAATTTTTTTTATGGAGGCATTAGGAAATGACGTTTTTCCTCTACATAAATATTTGTGGTCAGTTTTGTACATTTTTTACTTTTAGTATTCTCACATTTAGTGAAAAAATTATTATTCATGAAGTAATGGAAAATATGCGTAGAGCCTTTGAATTATACGCATACTTTTCAATGACATTGAATCATTTAGCAAACTATTTTTTCTTCACTACAAGGAATCATTTTCTTGTGGAACAGTTGACTCAGACAACTCTTGTTTCAACTGACCACCCTCCCATGAAAGCTCATTCATATTATAATCTTGCATGATCTTATCATAGTAAAGGTGATTATGACACCACTGGCCACTATTACATGACATCAGTCAAGGAAATCCAAAGGTCATAGGATTTGTGGATAGTTTCAATTGAAGCTGAGAGATCTTAAGAGTTCTCTCTCAAATTTTGAAAAGGTTTTGGAGGTCCACCCTAAGAACTATGAGAGATTAAAATTTCTAGGCCATATATGCTCAACAAGGGCTAGCAGAGAAGGCTTTGGAAATTTTAAGAAAGGCGACTTGCATAGATCCACCTGATACCCATGCATTTATCAAGATGGGTGACTTATTAATATCGCCAGACATTAGTGCAGCCTTAGATTCCCTTAAGATGCCAAAGTCTCTTCTGAAGAAGAGAAGAGAAGTACACATTCAATTGTTAAACAACATTGAGGTTATCTATTTTGAGTGTGATGAACTAGAGTTGACTCAACAAACTTATATGAAGGCATTAGGAAATGATGTTTTTCCTCTACATAAATCTCTATGGTCAGTTTTGTGCATTTTTACTTGTAGGATTCTCACAATTAGTGAAAAAGATAGTTTTCATGAAGGATTGAAAAAGATAGTTTTCATGAAGGATTGAAAAAGATACATAGAGCCTTTGAAATATACCCATACTCTGCAATGGCATTGAATCATTTAGCAAACCATTTTTTCTTCACTGCAAGTAAACATTTTCTTGTGGAATAGTTGACTAAGACAACTCTTGTTTCAACTGACCATCCTCTCATGAAATCTCATTCATATTATAATCTTGCAAGATCTTATCAAAGTAAAGTTGATTTTGACACCACTGGTCACTACTACATGACATCAGTCAAGGAAATCCAAAGGCCATAGGATTTTATGGATAGTTTCAATTGAAGTTGGGAGATCTTAAGAGTTCTTTCTCAAATTTTGAAAAGGTTTTGGAGGTCCACCTTGAGAATTGTAAGAGCTTAAAATTTTTAGGCCATATATATGCTCAACAAGGGTAGGCAAAGAATTATTTGGAAATTTTAAGAAAGGAAACTTGCATAGATCCACATAATTCCCATGAATTTATCAAGATAGGTGAGTTATTAATATAATCAGACCCTAGTGCAGTCTTAGATTCTCTTAAGATGCCAAAGTCTCTTCTAAAGAAGAGAAAAGAAGTACACATTCAATTGTTTTGATTATATGGGAAAAATAGGTTTTGAAGGAACCCAAAACCAATTACAACTTAAGATACAAAATGTTCCTTAGAAGATATTATAATAAGATACCAGCAGTAGACCATAACCAAAGAAAACAAAAGCAGATAGAGTCTTTCACGAGAGATAAAATAGTAAACCATCAATAACACCCAACAACATCAAAACATCAAATCAATCATGTCCAGCAGCTTATTCTTCTCAGCTTCAAAGGAAATTTTCCAATCAAAAAACCCTTTAACAATAGAGCCTTTACTATCATATTTTGCACCTTTTTTCCCTTGCCCTTAGTTGAGTGCTCTTTCTCCATTGATTTATAAAAGTACAATTGGTCCTCCCTGAGCTCACTAATCTTTCAGAACATGACTTCCAAGGAGTCTGCACTATTCTTCACATAAATATGGCATGCATGGAGAATCTTCTTTATGTCTATATCAGTGTCCACAACCTTGGCTTCTAAACCAACCAAACGTTCTTCACACAGAGTTTTGAAATCATGGAAGGAATCGTGAAGGTCCACAATTTTGTCAATCAGAATATCCGACATTGAGCATTTTGGAACATTCTTCAAGTTCTCCTTCAAACCCCTTATTTTAATTTTGACTTGATTAAACACCTGAAGATTCCACTTAGTTAATTTAAAATTTCTAGTGGCCCTAGCCCTAGCCATGTCCATGAACTCAAAAATTGAGGTAGACTCATCATTCAAATAAGAAAAGTCCTCGAAAAGGGGATTTACCTTTAGAGGCTCCAACTTAGCACTCTTCTTCTCAACATCCTCCTCTCTTGACCCTTATTTTCTTCTTGTAGGACCTTATTGGGTATGGTATGAGCCGACGAGTCATAAATTTCATTTGTATTTTCACTAGAAGCCTTTTCCTCACAAATCACCTTAGTATCCTTTGCTAAAATTTTTGAGGCCTGGTTCTTCAATTTGGAAATGCATTTGGATTCCCTCCTCTACTTATCCTTGGTATCCATATCCAACACATTCTCCTACAAACCCTCATTACCTCTACCTTCGACTTCTCCCTGGCCAACAATCAAATCCACATCCCTGGGAGAGGTTGCATCCGAGCCCACCTCTGTATCCTCACTGTCATAAAGAACAAGGCACTTAGATGCTCAATTTTTTTAAGGCTACCCTTCTTCCTCTTTTTTGAGGAGGTAGCCTCAAGGGATGGTAGCCATCATCATCCTCTTCTTCCCACTCCTCTTCATCACAATGTTGGTACCGAGCCAAACAAACCAAAAAATTCACTCAGAATCTTCTCCTTGCCCTTAATAGTAGGGGCAGGGTTAAGAGCTCTAACATGCTCCATGATTAAAATAATGAGACCCTCATAAAGGACTAAAGCCCTCCTAGTTTTTAAATGTGCATAAACAAAAATCTCCATGGAATAATATAGATAAAATAGAAAGGAGATAAACAACCCATGCCTAAAATAATTTAAAAGAGTGAAATGGTGACCTAGTATAGTAGTAAACCTACCTTCCAAAGTCACATCGTGCATAATCACCTCCACAATATCCGCCCATATATTCTTGAGGGACTTACACTCATAGCCACAACATTCCATCTTAACCAATTTCTTTCGCTCGTCATCTTTGAAGAATTGGGCCATCGCTTCCTCATTGCTCTTCTTGTCCTTGTAAAACTTACAGCCAACCATCAGCATCCTAGTCATAGTAGAAATTATCTCCTCATTTACATCCACTTTCAGACCCTTTATCTGAAGCTTACGATTATGCTAGCAGGAAACAAATTTCACCGAGGCATTTGGGTCATGCCCATGCAATCTTTCTAGAAATGACGTGAAATTATCGTGGCAGAGAATCTTCCATAGCTTCTTTTTCTTCCTCAATCCCAAACAAAATTTCTGCTCAATTCTTCTTCTATCTCCACCTATCTCTTCAAACACCAGGAAAAGAAAACCCTTGCGATAATTTCTCAATTGAATGCCAACATTCCAAATAAAACCCACAAAGTGTGTGAGTCAGGAGATGGTACTAAGGATTAAATGTCACCACCACATCAACTAATCCCATGCCATCATTTCTCATTAATCTCCTAGCTTTCTTGGGAAGGATATATCCCTCCTCCCACACATGACACTCATTCAATTTGACAGCCTCATTGGAAAAGAAATGTGTCAATGAATTTCCTTCTTGAAAAATATGAGATACACGGGTCTCTTCCCAAGAACTTAGCATGATTATAGTATCTTTGATTAATTTATCCACATTCCAAATAGGCTTATGAGTGCCACATAGATAGTTTGTTATATTTAAAGAATCACCTTCAACTCATATTTTGGAGTAACCCCTATCCACAGTATATTTTATGCTTATAAATGCAACCCCCACCTCAGCACAATGATTAGTCTAATTTTCCAATGGGAGTGCCACCATGCCTAAGAGTTTTCCATCTTAATTCCTCAACACCCCCCACAACCTATAGTCTCATGGTTACCCTTTGCCACCCCATCAATATTAACTTTAACCCACCCTGAAGGAGGTGGTTGCCACTTAGTATTCAATCTAGCATTTAAGCTGGACTTCAAATTCATAGAGATAATTGAGGGGACCTTCCAATTAGAATCACCAAAATTTCATACCCAATCAAACATGCAACAAGAGCACAATGAGAAGACTCGGAATCAGTGAGAGAAAACTTCTCCAGAATCACCAGACAAATCTTGATGAAAAGACTATCAACTTTAAACTTAGAATCATGAAAGATTATGTTGTTTCGATCTTTCCATAACCCCCACACAATGTGTGGTTCCATAAGATCCCAAATACATCAGAGAATAGGAGAAGTGGAGGGGCACTTCCACTGGTCAAATTTTTTTTCAAGGGAACCTCAGAAGACCCAATCCAGATTCCACAATCGAAGAAATTTACTCCAAAGAAAATAGGAAAAATCACACCCAAGAAATATATGGAAATCACTCTAAGCATCAACTTCACAAAGAACACATATATTGGGAATTGCATATCCTCTTTTACAAATATTATCCTATGTTAAGATTTTACCTTACATAAGTAGCCAAAAGAAGACATTCACTTTGGGAATTGGCTTCTTGCTCCATAAGGTTCCCCAAAAAAGGAATAGAATTAGGGTTTTCCAATGAATTAATAGGGGAAGGAGGCACCAATAAATTTCCATTAGAACAAGGATCCCAAAAAACCCTATCCAACCTAGGAAAGATGGGGATATGAACATTGCACAAGAAGTCCTTTAGAACCTTCAGTGATGGGTCCCAGTCCTAGAATTTTTTCCACTCTCCATTATGAAAATAATCTACCACCCTAATGCCAAAGAGACATTTACAAATAGGAACAATGGGAGGAGACCAAGGAAGATTTATCAAAGGTTTCAAGTCACACCAAGCATCTTCCCAAAAGAGAATTTTGGTACCATCACCTAGTAGCCATCTAGCACCATTAGCAAAAAAGTCCTTCCAAGATACAATTTTCCTCCAAAAACAAGAACCGGAAGGAATATCACTAGAGGTTAGCAAGTTACAAGATCTCTCAAATCCATGCAAATACTTGTTACTATCTAGGGAAGCCCACCTCACCTCTCCATTAAGGAGCCTCCAAACATTCTTCAACAAGAGAGCCTTATTAAAAGATTTTAAAATTTTTATGCCAAGACCACCCTATTTCTTAGGTTTACAAACCAAATCCCAAGCCACAAGAGGGATTCTAGCTTTGGTTTCAACACCCGACCACAAAAATTGTCTCATTATTTGTTCCATTTTCTCTTCAAATTTGGAAAGAATTCTAAAAAATCTCATAGCATATATAGGAAGATTTTGAAGAGTAGAGGAAATGAGTTGGACCTTCCCCACCTAAATGAGAAGTGCCCCTTTCCAACTCGCAAACTTTATATTGAATTTATCCAACAGACCAGCTAGAAAGATTATGGGATCTTATAAATACACAAAGTAAGCCCTAGGTAAGTAGACAGGAGCTCACCCCTATTACAAGAAAGAATCCTAGCGAGCTTTAATTGCAAAGCTTCAAGGGTATTAAGGAAAAAAATTGACTCTTAGGAAGATTAATACGTTGACCAAAATCCTTCTCGTAATCCTCAATCAATCTCTTCACAATTGTAACTTCATAGATAGAGGATTCACCCATCAAAAATAGAGTCATCAACAAATTTTTGCTAGGTAATAGGATCACATCTAGAAGAAGGAGAAAGGCCCTTCAGGGACCCAAAAGAAAAATCCATCTGAATATTTCTACCAAGATCCTCTGCCATCAAAATGAAAATCAACATAGAGATAAGATCTCACTATCTCAGACCACACGGGCTCTAGAAAAAAGGGGAAGGAGATCCATTCACTAGAATAAAAAAAGGTAGAGTAGAGATAAGTTGATCAACAAGCTGGAGGAACTTCCTACATAAGCCAAAGTCATGAACCAACACCTCCAATATAAATCTCTAGTTTACCCTATCATAAGCTTTGAGAAGGTCCAATTTTAGAAAGAAGCTTGGATTCTTAGAAGAATTAATAGAATGAGCAAGTTCATGCACAATTACTATAGAGTCCAAGATCTGATGACCCTTGACAAAGCCAATTTTTTGTGTAGAGATCAGCTCTAGGAGGCACCTTTGCAATCTAGTGGCAAGCACCTTTGAAAAAAAATTATAAACAAAATCATAGAGATCGATTAGACAATACTCACCAAAGCTATTAGCATCAGCAGACTTGGGAGTTAGGAAAATGAACGTTGCATTAAACTCTCTAATTAATCTTCTAGAACCAAAGAACTCCTTGGTGGAATTAATCACATCTTCCACAACAATTTCCCAACATGACTAAAATAACAGAAAAGGAAAGCCATCATACCCAAGGGACTTATTTCATTCAAAAGAGAATATAACATCCTTTTTTTTTAGGAAAAAGGGATAGCAGTGAGCTCCCTATTTAGGTCCTCTGAAACAAGATGGGCAATAACCTCCAACGAAGCCTCCACCCTATTTTGGTCCCACACAAGATCAATCCTTAAGCATGTTCTCAAAGAGACCAAAAGTCACTCTATTAATAGCCACCTCATCCTCCAAAAACAAACTATCAACCATAATTGAGGAAATTCTATTAGACGAATTATGCCTGAGGGCAGTGAGATGAAAGAACTTGGAGTTGTCCCCAGACTTTAAGCAAATTGCACATGATCTTTACCTCCAAAAATCTTCCTCTTTCACAATAATGTCATGTAGTTGAGTGAGAAGGCCATCCTCTTGCAATTGGAGGTCCTCCAATAAGCCCTTGTTTTGAATGGCATCCTGAATACCATCCAGCCTTTGAATAACCATATTCTTAGATTCAAAAATATGACCAAACGATTCTCTATTCCATTTCTTGATATTTATTTTAACAAAAGTCAACTTTTTGGCTACTCTAAACATTTGAGCTGCGACCAATATTCACTTGCCACCATTTCTTAATACAATCCATAAAACTCACATCCCTAAGCCACATAACTTCAAACCAAAAGGAAAACTGATTCTTACCCCCAAACTTATCAACCACGAAAGATATAGGGAAATGGTCAGATCCACACCTCATAATAGCGGAAAGAGAACAAGAAAAATACACAAACCAAGACGCCAATGCCAAAGATCTGTCCAATCTAACTTGGATATTTTCTGCACCAACACACCTATTAGACCAAGTATACTTAGCCCCATTCATTTTGACATCAATAAGAGCATTATCATCAATGAACATTCTTAAATCCAAATGACTATCAAGATTGGCTTTTGAACCACCTACTTTCTCATTATCACATAGAGGAGTGTTGAAGTCTCCCATGAACAGCCAGGGGTTATCCAAAAAATTAAGCCTAAGACACCCAAGATCATCCCATAATTTCTTCTTGGCTCACTTCAGATTGGGAGCATACACATTGGAGATAACCCAAGAGTAAGAGTCCCTAATCAACACAAAATTCATCTCTACATGGTTGAAGCCTTCCACAATTGAGAAACCTTTAATCAATCATGTATTCCAAAAGTTTGCAATGCCACCCAAAGCTCCCTTAGAGCTAACCCCATGAAAACCACAATCCTTAAAAAAGAGATTATTCAAAGCTTCCAACTTATCAATTTTCATTTTCATTTCTTGAATCAACAAGATATCCGACTTATGATCCCATACCAAGTTCTTCAGTAGGTCTTGTTTGTGCATATTATTCAACCCCCTGATATTCTAGGAAATAATCTTCATTTGCACGATGAGGGGGTTTTCTTCGAGCATAGATCAAAGAGGGTTTTGTGAACCCCTTCATCAATATCCCACTTACATTCCCTCTCCATGCTTTTTTGTAGGGAGGGTATCCCCTGGCCCCTCTATTCAGATCCACAGTCCTCTTTTTTCCTTCTTGTGGTAACACCTTTATGGGGTTGATGAGGAGGAGAAGCTGAGGACTTCTTATTTCTTCCCCTCCAAAAATATAGCCTTCTTCACCCTTTCTCCCTATATTTGTAACCACCAAATCGCCATATCCAATCCCCATCCTAGACTCACATTTCAATGGGGGAGAAGGGGCAACAATAGGCTCCATAATGGAATGTTTAGAGGAGCACAAAGTATTTGAGCCATGATCCACATCCCGATCCATAGACTGGCCAAAAACCTCATCCATAATTTTCTTAGTCTCCTTTATAGCCTCAGGATGAGGTACAAAATGATCTTCAAAATTACCTTCACCTTCCAAGCCATTACCAGCAGCTAACTCACCCTGATTTGGTGGCAGAAAAATTCCCTCGACCTCCTTGCCTTCCAAACCTTTATCTGAGGAACAACCTTAGGCCGAGCTAACTTTTCAAGGTAGTCCTTAGCCTAGTGCCCCACTTTCTTACATTTGAAGCATGCAAACGGTAGATTTTAAAAGACAATTCTTCCAAGATCCCACCTTTGAGTCAAGGTGAAATAATTTAGGCATCCTAACATCTTGATCAATTATGATACAAAATATTGCTCAACCAACATCCTTCTAAAGAGAATGGCCTCATCAATAGAGACTAACCACCCAATAGAGTTAGCCATCGCCTTAAACACTTTTTAATCCCAATACTCGAAGGGAAGGTTCAACAACTTTACCCACACAGGGGCTAAATAAAAAAGGAACTTGGAGAGATCCATCCTAGGTTCCCAAGGGCGTAAAACCAAAGTAAGATGCCCAAAGGACCAGAGTCCTTTTTCAAACATTTCTCTTAGGTCTTCATCATAGGAAAAGGAAAATAATCATTTAGCCATAGCCGCCACTTAAACCTAGCCTTTCAAAGCCCACTTCTTACGAACCCAAGAGAGGACCTCCTCAATATTAGGTTGAGGACCTAAAAACTTTCCTACCAAATAAAATTCCATTCTAGCTATATTTTTATCAACAAGAGAGTCTGGAACGAACAAGGAAAAATTTCCTTCAATGTTAGAAGAGGACAAAAATTAAGACACAATGCCCTTTCCTTTAAGCTTTGAGGGAAAAAGTTTAGCCCATCTCTGTCTTAAATAAGATGACTTCCCCGCCGTCCAACTCAATCCCACTAGAGCAAGCTCAATCCGGTGAATACTTAGATTAGTTGTAAAAGATTCTCCAAATGGGACCTGCCCATTATCACCAGCGACCACATGACCCCCAGGGTTCATTGAAGGTGCCTTTGAAACAGAGGATAGCCATCACAAGACAACTTGAAGGCCTCAATCACACACTTACCCTCAGAACCCACATCTTTGACCACATCCTCACCACATGACTA